>WBNM01001650.1:12229-59635 GCA_013399055.1 Ramphastos sulfuratus
ATATATATATAAGGCAATCAGGTAGAATTAGTACAAAATCCACTAGACCCAAACTGGGCTTCTAAAATCCTCTACCCCTTCCACCCCACAGTTGGGCTGTAAGGTAGGCCGAAGCCACCCCACTCCCAGCTGAGCCTACAAGGCTTCAGTGGCCTGCCAACTCCCCCACAAGCCATAAGCTCCCCCACAAGCCACAAGCTTCTCCTGCTTGGAGAAGCGAAGGGGAGAGAGGTAGGGATGAGAAAGGGGAGAAGTGCAGCCAAACACTATCTTTCAAGCTGCAATGCTGGAAAGGGAATAGAATAACAATATTACGATACCCTGGGAGAAGCAGGTCCGTCCCCCTGGGATGGGCTCTGTCCCTGTCGTGGTAGGCTTAAGCAGGCCAAAATAGGCTTATACATGTCCTGGCTTGCTCAGGCATGTTTTCCTGCTCTCCCCTCCTTCTATTTTGGGGAGAAGCAACTGTGGGAAAGAGGACAAAGAACCTGAAGCCACTGAGTCTAAGGACTCTGGCTTACCCTGACATGTTCCTCTGCTCCCCCTCCTTCTGTGCTGGAGGAAGCAACCATGGGAAAAAGGACAAAAGCCCTGGTTTCACCTAATATGGTCAAGCTTGGCAAAGTGCCATCCTGATTGCCTAATCTATATCCAATGGCCCATTAGTCTCTGGCTGTATTGATAAAAGGGATGAGCAGGGAGCACAAGAGGTGCTCTGCCACCGCACCTGTGCTTGCTGCTACCTCATTGCACCCTGAGCTGTGTGGAACTCCAGCAACCAGGAACAGGCTCTAAATGCCTGCAGGTGATTGGCCTGCACAGCCAGTGTGACATCATGCTGAGATTGTATAGCAGTTCTTCCCAGGACGACTTCTTCAGCGGGAGCTTCTGGACAGAGCCACACACAGATCAATATGATCCAAGCAATGCCAATTTATTGAATATGAGCATGCATTTATATACCCTTCTAACAGACTNTGGCTAAGAGGGATAATTACCTGCCAGCAGTATACTGACCACTAAAACCTTCTCTTCCAGTAAAAATGCTTGCATTTGCCATTTGCCTTTTAAACTATTCCAGTTTTGTCTGTTCCCTGTGTGTATGACTTTCCAAACTTGCGTTTTGAACCTTGTAAATAAGTTTTCTGGCGAGATTTAACATTAATAAACAATTTTCATAGTTACTAACAATCTCTGCCTGGATATCAAAATTAATATAGATTATTAATTTTGCATCATTCATAACAGTCCCTATGGTTTTGTTTAAGGGGAACCTGGAACCCCTCAAACTACCACAGTGATGGACAAAAGAGTAATCAATAAATATTTCACTATATTTGCAGTGTTTGTTTTAGGGGGAACTAAGCCACAGTTATAATATAAAAAGCATTCTCTTTGCTCTCCAGAACAATATTTAGTTGAAATCCTTACCTATTCATAAAGTCATTAATACCACCAAATCATAAGAATATAAGAAGGAGATGTCAGAGAAAGCGGTGGGGAAATTGAAAAGCTGACTTCAAGGGGATTTTTTCCAATGCTTAGTATATGTAAGGTGTTAGAGAAGTTATATTTGCAAGGAATCTCAGGCATTAAAAACATACCTGAGAAAAAAATAGAGATCAGGAGAGGAAACATAAACAGATATCAATTCCTTCTCCTGGTGAGAGATCTACTTAATTTCAAGCAATACCTCCCTGTTCCTTGTTGAAGGTTACTGCACAGTAGATTAATTTTTAGCTCCTTTCCTGAAGGTCTTATCTTCTTAAGTTTGCTAACAGCAATTTGTTAGTCTAAAGGCAATTAGCTTTACTTTGGTATTGCTGTGCAAATAAGAAATCAATAATATTCTTTTGCACATCAAAAGAATTAGATCGGTAGGATCTGAAACTTTCCATTTTGTAGGACAATACTGTAAAATGGATACAGCTATAGTTAAAGAAATGATTGCAACATTAAATACAGGACATGAATCCTAAATTGTTGAAACTTAGAGGCCACACACTAAACTTCTTATCATTTACTTGTTACTCTTGTTATTGCATAAACAAATTTAAATAGGAGCATCTGTTAAATCACTTTCAAAATATCAAGAGAATCCCTGGATGCCAATAGCATCAGCTGTAAAGGAACCTCTGGCACATCTGTGATAGGCTCCTAATTCCAGCCATTTTTATAATTGGCTTCAGACAGAAGAACCAGTTTACAATACTTGATACCATCTCCCAGCATCATTAATCTGCCTTTGTCCATCCTTCCAGCAGAGGAAATTGTTAGACTAAATTATTTCCTTGACAAAAGGAAGGGCATGAATAATATGAAAGAAAGTGTCATGGCAATGGTTTTAAGAAAAGAGGGACATACAAACTCCTAGAATGTAGAAAGTATGAATCTAGACAGATAGAGTGCAACTTAATACAGGGAAGGGGAAAAAAAATGAAACACATCATATTCCCTCATGCAAATGGACTTTTATTACAGGAGCAAAGTTAATATTCAACTCAACTTCATCAAGTGAAGGAATAATAATCATGATGAAAATTATTATTTGGAAAGGCAGAATGGGAAACACAAAAATGTTGGTGTGTGAAGTGAGAAGAGAATAAGACAAAAACCTTCATACTAGAAACATGAACGTTCCTCTACATGAAGGAAAGTACAGGAAACAGTGACAAGAGAGGGATTAGCTTTGGAAAACAAAGTGAGGGAAAAGAAAGCAGGATATGACTCAGGAAGAGTGAATGATTATGAGAAGCTATGGAAAGGAGTCAAAGATGTGGAGTTGCAGCCTGTCCCTCGGGAACAAGGATATGCACTCAGGAAGTGTGTGAGCAATTAATTAACTTTAAGTCTCTGGTGTGAATGGTGTGTCCAGCCTATCACAGCAGTAACATGAGCCTGGCTTCTGTGCAATGCTCTGCAACACAGAAACTCTTTATCAGCACTTCTACTCAATCTTCTGGTTACTCTCTTTTGGGGCTGATAGTCTCTATAATTTTTCTGCTTTGCATATGTTGCCTCAAAGAACTCATATGTTTAGTTACATATGTGTCCTGAAAGCAAGACAAGTTGGATGTTTCATCGGTTTGTTTTTGTTTTAGTTTGTTTTTTGTTTGTTTGTGTTTTTCCAGAAGTAGAGTAATAAGGATAGATATCTTTGCTTATGTTGCTGGTTTTAACATGGGATTACAATTTCATAGGAGTAAAGGATTGCTACCATCTGCCAGTCAAAAAGGAATATGAGGGACTCAGCTGTGCAAAAAGCACCTTAAATGAAAATAGTGGTCACTTCACAGTTTTAAACATAAGATAAATATTGTGATCTTGAAAGTGAGACTCCATCTGGAGTACTGTGTACAGTTCTGGAGCCCCCAGCACAGGAAGGACACGGAAGTGTTGGAGNTTAGATGAGGGGAAACGTGGATTCACAGGCATTTAAGATTTGCAATTTTTCAGGAGAAAGTGGGCATCCAGGCAAATAGTGCTTCACATAGACATTTTTCTCTATTAAGGAGTTCCAAAATCAGGACAAAGTAATATTTTTAAATTTTAGTCATATTCATACAAGTTTAACTGATTCTGCACTTTGTGAGTAACAAACTGAAAAATCAAAATTGTGTTTCCTGTTAAGATCTGACCTTAAAAAATTTTCACTTGACAAAAAGGGAAAGAATGAAAAAGCAATCAAAGATTTAAAACAAGTTAGCTACTTATAAGTACATAAGGATAAATAGCAAATTTGCTTGCCACCTTACTCAGGATCGGTTATGTGATGGTTTGGGAGTTTCCTGCCCCCCATACTTTGTAACATGACCCAGACTAGAACTCAGCTGGCTGGGAGTTAAGGAATAAAGCTCTATTTACAGCTTAGCACTATATACAAGCAGATATATACACTATATACAGGAATATTTACAGAAATATACAAGTTAAAGGTAATACAGAAACACAACCCCCCTCCCAGAAATCAGAGTCCCCAGAAGGGTCTCCCAACCGCCCTTCCACCTTCTCCCCACCCCAAGGTTTGCCTTTTTGCCTTATGCACAAGGTGAATTTTGAGGATTGGCCAGGGGGGGTTAGAAGAAAAGTGGTTGGTGAGATTATTCAGCAGAGGGGAGAAAAAAAAGCCAGAAGCTGCTAGCGGCCCGAGAGACGAGTGTCTTATCTATGTTTATGTTCTTAGTTTTATCCATGTCAGCAAGCCTATGAGTGAAGTAGACATCACCATTGTTTCCTTTTCACAGCCTATAATATAATTTTCTCTATTAAAATATTCTAATTAGCCTCAAACCAGCACAGGTTACTGTCTGAGTTCTAACTCTAGAGAAAGCACAGTAAGATCATCTGCTAATTAATCTTCTCAAATATTAGGGAATATTACATTCAGAGATTGTGTGCAAGCCAGAAAATGTTCAGTGTTACTTACTTAGAAAATTCTTCCACGTTTCTATCTGTGACATATTTCCCTCCACTAGTATATTAGGTTGACAAATTAGGCATTGCTTGTGACTAGGCTCCACATGCTGTGATGGTTTGGGAGTTCCCCGCCCCACCCATACTTTGTAAAATTGCCCAGACTAGACTTGGCTGGATGGAAGTTAAGGACTGAAGCTCTATTTACAGCTTAACACAATATGCAAGCAGATATATACACAATAGACAGGAAAATTTACAGAAATATACAAGTTAAAGGTAATACAGAAATACAATTCCCCTCCCCAGGAGGGGCTCCCAACCACCCTTCCCCTCTTTCTACCCCTCTACCTTACCCCGGGGTCTGGCTTATGTGCGGGTAAGCTTGGAGGATCGACCAGGGGGGTTAGAAGCAAAGTGGTTAGTTAGGTTAGCAGAGAGGCCAGAAGCTCCCAGAGAGGCAGAAATGAGATTCTCTGTGTGTCTGTGTTATCTATGTTTGTGTTCTTGTTCTTATACATCTCAGCAGGCCTATGAGTGAAGTAGACATCACCATTGTTTGCTTTTCACAGTCTATAATGTAATTTTCTCCATTAAAATATTCCAATTAGCCTCAAACTAGCACACATGCCAAAACAATAACAGTAGTTATAGCTTCCAACACTGAATAAGCAGCAAAATGTAGCCTTTTCACACCACTGGACATTTTTGTAAATGAATGTAATTCTTCACAAGCAAGCACTCCACTCTAATTTGCTTGTGCACAAGGTATTTCGCAGGCATTTTAATATGCCGTGATGTTGCTCAAGATGAAGACATTAACTCAATAAAAGATGATCCTACTTAACAAATTTCCATTGAAATCTTGCTGGATTGACTGCAAGTGGGTATGATCAGTACAGTCTCTGCTCTATTGATGTTCAGGTGATCCCACTGAACAGCTCATCGTCTGAACAGTTACCTTGCAGCCAAGTACAAGAATCGAGCCATTGGCTGAAGAGGCATGTGAGGTCAGAGACAAACAACTGTGGACAGCAGAAGGTCTGAAATGATCCCAAGGCAAAAGATTGCCACTCTGACACTGAAGTTTGTGAACAGAATGAAGTTACTGGCCTGTGGCAGTCAAAAGATGTGAGTGCAATGCACATGCCTAATGTAGCCCCTTTCGGTGATCTCTGGCAGTCCAATTCACTGCGTGTTGGGTTGTTTATCCTAGTGCATTTACATTACACACCGGCTTTATGGGGCAGATAGGGAACTGATTTTAACCAACAAAGATGTATTGAAAGCTTTGCAGGAGATGTACTGAAGAGTCAGTGATCTTGAGAAGGCTGGCTGCTCTGCTGGGGCTCTCTTCTCTCTATATATATAGAATATAAGCTCCATAATTAAAAACAAAAAAAAAAAAACCAAAAAACCAACCCAAACCAGTAAAGTCTATCTAGGTATTATAATGTTCTAATAACACTATTGTAATGTAATAATGTTATCTGTTTTGCTTTGATTCTGTGGTGTTGCAGAGGAAGCCCTGCAATTTGGAAAACTAGTACTGTAAATTATAACATTTATTTTCCTAATATTGTGGAAGATATGAATATTTTAGCATCAGTATTAACACTGGCCTTTCTCTAGTGATGGTCTCAAAGCATAAAAGTAAGGAAAATTTGCACTTTCATGGCTTGAAATGAACTGAATTGCCAGTGGTTAAAATAAAAGCAAGCTATTTAAGTGCATGATCTCTCCTCAGAAGTCATTCCAGTCCCAAACCATAATTGTCAAAGGTCAATTTTCAGTCTCAGTTATCTCTAGCCTTCTCAGACTTTATGGTTGATATTGATAATGCATTTTAGAGATTTTTTTTTTTAAAGACAATTCAAAACACAGTGTATAACTATTAAAAAGAACTCAACTTTTTTTCAGTCAGTTTGAAGAATGTGCTTAATCTTTCAGAGCAGGCACATGACTGGGAATAACTTAATTTACTGGCATAAGGAGGCAGTGATGCAGGAGATACAGCACTTCAATGAAATGCTGAGATAAAAATTACCATTACAAACACTAACTACTATATTTAGTGTGTATAACATTTGGAGATCTCCGTAAGATGGATGATTATTGACTGGACAATTTTTATTTTAATCAAATTCTCTGTGGAATTTTCTTGAGTTTGTTCATGTTCCATTGTTACATTTATTTCAGTTTTGTCAGATGTGTCTATATGGCGTTCTTGGTACATATGCAGAAGTATATAGGCTGCGGACTGTGATAAGGGCCACAAAAATGATCAGAGGACTGGAGCACTTCTCCTAAGAAGATAGGTTGAAGTAGTTGGGGTTGTTCAGCCTGGAGATGAGAAGGCTCTGGGCAGTCCTTGTAGCAACCTTCCAGTAACTGCAAGAAAACTGGGGATCGATTGTTTGCAAAGGAATGTAGCAATAGGACAGCGGGCAATGATTTTAAACTAGAGAAAGGTAGATTTAAACTGGACATTAGGAAGAAGTTCTTTACTATAAGGGTGATAGAATACTCAAACAGGTTGCCCAGGAAGGTGGTGGAGGCTCTATCACTGGAGACATGCCAGGTCAGGCTTGATGGGGCTCTGAGCAACCTGATCTAGTTGTGGATGTCTCTGCTTACTGTAGAGTGGTTGGACTAGATGGCCTTTAAAAGTCCCTTCCTAGAGAATACATTCTATGATTCAATGATAGTGTTACAGCATTGATTCATTGATTATCTAAGTAATAATATCAGATTCATTCTCTTTTTTTTCCTGTCAGCGTAAGTATTATGAATGGTGGCTGTCTCAGTAAAAAACTATCAGTAAAATAACTATAACATGATTTATTATGCCTTCATGTTTCTGTATTGTAAATCAGATTGCAAAGTCGTTGGCATTTATTGGATTCCAAGTTTGAGACTCTACTGCACTGCTAGTAAAAAGCCATCTGGACTCAAGCTGCACAAGCACAAGAGCAAAGCATGCTTCCAGACTTGTTTCTTGGGCAGGAGCACTGGGCAAACCATGAGTATAGAGTGAAGATAAGACCATCTGTCAGCATAATGAGGCTCCTGTATCTGTCAAGTATAGATGAAGACCTTCACAGTCATACAAAAGCTATGAAGTGAACTACTGCATTATAAGGGAGCAGAGCTTTTGACTGAACAGGGTTATTTGGCAAAGCATGGCTTCACCAAGGGCAGATCTTGCCTGACAAATTTAGTGGCTTTTTATGATGAGGTCACAGTGACAGTGGACAAGGGAAGGGCAATCGACGTCATCTACCTGGACCTGAGCAAGGCATTTGACTCTGTCCCACATGATATCCTGGTCACCAAGCTGGAAAAACATGGACTTGATGGGTGGAGCACTCGCTGGATAAGGAATTGACTGTATGGTTGCACGCAGAGAGTGGGGATCAAGGGCACAATGTCCACCTGGAGACCAGTGACAAGCGGAGTCCCTCGGGGTCAGTGCTGAGACCAGTGCTGTTTAACATCTTTATCAGTGACATGGACAGAGGAATTGAGTGCACCCTCAGCAAGTTTGCAGATGACACCAAGCTGTGTGGCACAGTCGACTTGCTAGAGGGCAGGGATGGCATCCAGAGGGANAGGTTGCCCAGGGAGGTTGTGGCTGCTCCCTCCCTGGAGGTGTTCAAGGCCAGGTTGGACGAGGCCTTGAGTGACCTGTACTAGTGGGAGGTGTCCCTGCCTATGGCAGGGGGTTTGAACTAGATGATCCTTGAGGTCTCCTTCCAACCTTACCATTCTATTATTCTATGATTTGACAGAACTAAATATAAATCCACTTTTCCCTAAAGTTTTGGTGTATTTTTGCTAAACTAATTCTATCCAATTTTAGGTTCTTCCACTTAAAACATGATAACATAAAGAAACATAATAAAGTTTTCTAATGAAGGAAAATGTAAATTTTTTTAAATGCTATGTTGGTATTTTAAATCACATCAGTCTTGATACAGAATCCTTGCTTTTCAGCATAGAAGAGACCCCTGGTTCCTTTAAGAGATGTAAATTACAAATTCTTCCCCTTCCAGCTGTTCTTTCTTTCTCCTTTTAGGAAAACCAGAATCAAATATGCTCGTATTCTATGTTTGGAGACTTCTCTATCAAAATATAGATAAGGAGAAGCCTGATTTAGACAGAATTATTTTATTTTGGAAGAACATAAAACAGCACTGAATGCTTTAAGAATAATAGGCCTTATGGCTCTATTTGGAATGTTTACTTTTTAAAAAAAAAAATTCTAAAAACATCTGAAAAATATAGTTTTTAGTTCAATGTGACTTAGATATTTGATAATGATTTTATTCAAAGGGGAATATTCCTGATTTTAAATCTAGTAAATGGTTTCTTATTGTTGTATACAAAATAACAAATATAATTATCTCTCTCTTTTTTTTTTATGCTTTATTTAATATGCAATTTTGAATATTTTTTTTTTTCTGCTCAAAATCAAACAATATTACACTCACTTAATTTACCATGTAATGCCAAGTAGTGAAATTCAATTAATCCTTTGGAAACTAGAGCCTGGACAGATCACAGTATCACAGTATCACCAAGGTTGGAAGAGACCTCAAAGATCATCAAGTCCAACCTGTTACCACAGACCTCAGAGATAATGAATACCTGTCCAGGCTAGATTGTGTGTAGTGCCAAGCTAGGTGTGAGAAAAGGAGGCAGGAGGTAGGAGAGGACATAGATGAAGGCACACAGTTTGAGGGTTTCGTTTTGTGGGTTGTGGCTGTGCGTAAATCCTGCCTGGAATGTAGCAACCATTTAATTATTTTTAGAAAATATTTTGAATTAACGTAAGATAAATAGTTAGGTCTGAAGTGAAGCATACCTTTTTATATTTACTACTCTTATCTGTCAGTCAGCACCTTTTGTAGCAGTGGCCCAAGCACCCTGGGCTCCCCTTTAAGATCACTTGGTTGTTATGTGCACACAGAGCATCTGAGCTGAGGTTTCTCTTTCCTTCCAGCCAGTGCTGTCAGCACAGTCATCTGCAGAAAGCTTCTGAACAGAAGACTTTATTGGTTTGTTGTTATCAGGTCCGCCTCATTACCTCTTCTAAGGTCCTGGAAAGCAGATTTAGTATTATCTTCCTGCTGGCCTTCTCCTCTGCCTTACTGCTTAATTGCTTATGAATAATTTAGAAACAACTCTACCTATTAAAATATTTTGTAATGTTGCAATGATATCATCCACAGTTGCTGGTAATATCATCGTCATGGTAACAAATGAATTCCTAAGCATTAATTATTTTACCTACATGTTCATCAACCAGTGAAAACCAGACTTTCCAATCCTGAATACCAAAGCTAAATGCCTAAAGTCATAAAAATCTTAGATGTAAAAAATCTGAAACATCTTATCCCTCATTGTCCCCTGCAAAAGACTCTATTATTCTGACTTCTAAAATTCAGCTGAGGAATCCACACAGTTCTCTTAGCTGCAGACAGTGTCTTTGATTTCCACTGGTACAAAGGTTACAGTCTTTGGAAAACAAAGAATGCACAGAAAAATAACATAAATTTGCATGCTTTTGAAATTTGAATTCCTTGGTATTTTTGCAAGCAATTTCACCAGTCCTATCTGTGCACTAAGTGCAAGGTGCACTTCAGAAAAAAAGAGATGTTAGTGACAGCTTTTGTAATCATGTCCAGTCATGGATGTAAGACATGGCATAAGAAATTATATTTAGTTTTATGCTGTTTTCCCAGACAAAACTAGTAGAGAGACTACAGTTGTTCTTATGGATAGATATGGGACTTGATTACAACATATTTTCTTAATCCTGCTTTTTACTATGAAAAACTTCTAAAATAAAAGACTAAATTCCAGTGTAGTCTAAGAGGAGGAGCAGATTTAAACAAACAAAAACCAACAACAACAAAAAAGAATTTGTGTTCAAGTAAACAAAATTTGGTGTTATCATGAATCCAAACTCCATCTTTCATAGTCATGACTATATTTTACAGATACAAAGCAGAAAAGTTTTGAAATTATTTGTAATTTATGCAGTCAGTTGAAGCCACAGAAGATACTGATTGAACAGTGAAAGAATTTGCCTACTTGTACCAAATCTCCAGCAAGAATAAAATTTCTAAGCTATTTTACTGAAAATTCTGAGATCTTTAAGTAGAAGATACCTTGCTGTGTGAAAATGTCATCAGCACTCAATGTCTTTAGAAACTGATCCGCAAATTTATTTCCCTGTGAATACAAACCAAGCATGGATGGGTACCATCCCTGACTTAATCTGATTTCCTATTATTTAAGTTTCGGAAATTGTATGTAGAAAGCCAACAAAATGTGTGCTTTAAGTTCATTTTAAAACTGGACATAAAATGTCTTTAGTTGCTTGGTAAAAATCAGCATTTTTAAAGGAAGATTTCAGCACAGAGACATTTTTTCACATACAATGTCTTTCCGACCACAGTGACAACAGCATTGTGGATGATGGTACCCAAAATTATCTTAATTAATGATTTAACTTGAAGTAAGTTAGTCCTTAAATAATTTTCATATGCCAGCTAGTAAATCTAAGCAAGTTATAGCTGCTGTTTGTTTTTCTTTTCCTCTGTAGCCTGAAGATTTTCCCTGGGCATCTTGGTTGTTGGAGAAAATGGTGGCTGGATATTAAATTCAGAAACTACATGTCATACTTCTTGCAATAAAAATGTCCTGAAGAGTACCCAAAGTCTCTGCACTGTTTATGAATCACTCAATAAGTAAACAAGTAAAGCAAACTAATTACTGCCAGAGGAACTTGCCACTATTTATTTGATCTCTGAACTAACAGACACAGAAGCCATTAATGTAGATCTAATATTTATTGTTGATCTTTCTGCTGAGCAATGTGGAATGCATTCATTAGTCATGTTTATTTAAAGACATACACGTATTTTCTAAAGGCCATAAACTAGGTATCCCTATTTAGTATGTTCAGATTACTTTTTTTTTTTTTTCTGAATATGCTTCAATACAGTTTTCTGATAACAAATCAGTAATATTCTTGCTGAATAATCAACATCATAAAAACCAAACTGGTTGTACTGCAGATCAAGTTTCATAAAGGACAGAGAAAATTTTATCGGTTATTACTGTGTAATGGTTTTCCAGATACAATGGAGACTTTTAAATAATTAAGTATCCATTGAAAGAAATATTCCTTCCATCACACAGAATGACAATTTGTAGATCATTGTTAATTCCTCGAGAAAAAGTTCTTTGTAAAGAAAAATTCTACCTGATTTGCCTCTATAGAAGCTGGATTGCTATAGAAAAAGAGGACTTTCTCATAATATGCAGGCACAGATTTCTACCATGAAAGTAGTTCCCTTTTTGTAACTTTCTGAATACACCTGGACCTGAGGGCTGTAATTGACAAGCAACTCAATATGAGCAAGCAGTGTGCTCAGGTGGCAAAGAAAGACAACGACATCCTGACTTGGACTAGCAATGCTGCGTCCGGCAGGAATAGGGAGGTGATTGTCCCCTTGTACTCAGCTCTAGTGAGGCCACACCTCAAGTATTGTGTTCAGCTTTGGGCACCTCATTACAAGAGGGATGTGGAGGTGATGGAGCGAGTGCAGAGGAGGGCAACAAAGCTGGGGAAGGGCCTGGAGAATAAATCTTACGAGAAGCAACTGAGGGAGCCGTGGCTCTTTAGTTTGAAAAAGAGGATGCTGAGGGAAGACCTCATTGCTGTCTACAGCTACCTGAAAAGATGTTGCGAACAGGCTGCTACTGGTCTCTTCTCACAGGTAAATAGCGATAGAATCAGAGGGAATGGCCTCAAGCTGCTACTGGGTAGGTTTAGACTGGACATTAGGAAATATTTTTCCATGGAAAGAGTGTTCAGGCATTGGAATGGGCTACCCAGGGAGGTGGTTGAGTCACCAACCCTGGATGTGTTTAAAAGTCGTTTGAGTGTGGTGTTTAGAGATGTGGTCTAGGGTGAACCTTATAGAGTAGAGTTATGGGTTGGACTTGGTGATCCTCAGGGTCTTTTCCAGCCACAATATTTATGTGATTATTATAGAATCATAGAATACTTTGGCTTTAAAGGTCAGCTGATATCAAATGCACAGTAATGAAAATCTATCTACCACTAGCATTTACCTACTGAATGCAAATGTTACTCTTAAGGGACATTTTATACATAATACACAGAACTTTTCATATAAAGTTTTATAGCAAGTGCATTAAAAAACTGTAATAGAGCATACGCGTCCTGTGAGGATCTGAGAAAGCAGTTGACTTAGCACTGTGGGTAAAAGCATGTAAGTGCTTAGGATCAACTGAGGATTATATTGCCATCTTAAAGATGTAAACAGGGACTCAACTAATAGCTGTGGGTAGTTGCAAATGCCTAGTTAATGCAGCATTAGACAAACAGAATCCTTCTGGGTTCAATAGCTATAAAATCAAAAGACAGCAGCACCCACATTCATTAGGGCTGTTTTCTTTGGCTGGAGACCTTCCATGATATAAAATGGATAACAAAAATCTTTAAAAGATAGTTGAAACTGTTCCAAGTCTTGATTATTCTGTTTGTTATTTTTTTCCCCCTGAGAAGTCTAAAAGTAACATCAGAAAGCAGAATATATAGGAACTTCACTTGAAACAAAAGGGCATTTATTTCTCAGACTAGAAGTGCCTCCAGGAATCACTTTTCCTAAATTAAAACAATGTTTTACTTAATCATAGAATAGAATCATAAAATTTTTGAATGATTTAGGTTGGAAAGGACCTTGAAGATTATCCAGTTCCAGCCTCCTGCCACAGTCATGGACACCTCCCACTACAAAAGGTCACTCAAGGCCTCATCCAACCTGGCCTTGAACCCCTCCAGGGAGGGAGCAACCACAACCTCCCTGGGCAACCTGTTCCAGTGCCTCACCACCCTCACTGGAAAGAACTTCCTTCTAACATCCAGTCTAAATCTCCCCTCTTCCAGTTTAAACCCATTGCCCCTTGTCCTGTCATTAAAAGACTTTGTAAGTAGTCCCTCCCCAGCCTTTTTGTAGGCCCTCTTCAGGTACTGGAAGGTCATTCTGACCTTTTACGCATTTAGTCTCCACTTACACCCATTCTATTTCGACCATTTTTCCATGCCAGGTCTGATAAATTGGAGACCTGCCTAATACAAACTGTCTCTTGTATGTAACTAAGATTAACAGATGCACTGTGTCACGGCAAGTTTAGTTTCATTAGTGGGAAGAAAAATGGGTGTCATGTAGATCCTTGCTATAAATTTTATTATGTGTTTTCAGCATCACAGCAGTCCTATAATTGTCATATATAAAGTGGTTAGTGACTTAAATTGTCTTCAATAAGATTTGCTGGAATTCCTACTGTAAGATTTTGGGAAACATTCCATTTCAAGTAGATTTTTCTAAAATTTGAGTTAATTTCAGATTAATTCTTCATTGACAGTTGTCTTTTTAAAAGTTCCTTATCTAGAATGGGAGGAAAAACAATGTTGCGTCATCACTGGAACCATCGGTTTATTTAATAGATATGTTCGAAGTGCGAAGCAAACACTCTGGGAATCATAGAATCATAGAATCATAGAATCATAGAATGGTAAGGTTGGAAGGAGACCTCAAGGATCATCCAGTTCCAACCCCCTGCCATAGGCAGGGACACCTCCCACTAGCACAGGTCACTCAAGACCTCGTCCAACCTGGCCTTGAACACCTCCAGGGAGGGAGCAGCCACAACCTCCCTGGGCAACCTGTGCCAGTGCCTCGCCACCCTCGCTGCAAGGAACTTCTTCCTAACATCCAGTCTAAATCTTCCCTCTGCCAGTTTAAACCCATTGCCCCTAGTCCTGTCATTGCAAGATCTTATAAATGGTCCCTCCCCAGCCTTCCTGTAGGCCCCCTTCAGATACTGGAAGGCTACTCTAAGGTCTCCTCAAAGCCTTCTCTTCTCCAGGCTGAAGAGCCCCAACTCTCTCAGTGTGTCCTCATAGCAGAGCTGCTCCAGCCCTCTGATCATCTTTGTGGCCCTCCTCTGGACCCGCTCCAACAGTTCCATGTCCTTCCTGTGCTGGAGGCTCCAGAACTGCACACAGTACTGCAGATGGGGTCTGGAGCATTAGCTATAAGAATCAAATATCATTCCCCCCCTCACTGATAACCACAGCTGTACTTAGCAAGTATATATATATATATTTTTTTTAATTAAAAAAAGAAATATTAAAGAAAACTCATTAGAAAAGAATTTAAAACATTCTGCAGGTATCTTCTTATTGTTTTTATTGCTTAAGTTTTGCAGATCTAAAACACTGTAGTTACGTGCACTCAGAGGTTTAAAAGGAAGTCTAATGCCAAACAAAGATTTTTGCAGCCTTTCAAGTATACCTACGCATTAAATATCCAGAGTTACTTCAGCTGAAAAAAAAAATGATGCTTTCAGTCTTCACGAATCATCAAATCACATCTGGACTAGGAAAAGCTTCATTTCTTTCACTTATGTGTCCAATGTGACCCAGTATTCCAAGCTTTGCTTTTGCACAGATCTTTTAAAATGCCCTAAATGAACCACAGCAAGCTCATTTTTGCTGTTCTATAGTTCTGTCACCAGCATGTCAATAGCCATTCTCTAGTCACCTGCTATCAGAATATGTCATGACTGAGCTTTGCCAGCCTTGCCTTGCATAATTTAACATCTTTCCTCCACCTAACTGCTAATATTTCAAAGAATAATTTGGCTGAATATGACCAGAATTAGTTGACTATTAGTGCAGGCTTGCTGACAGAGGACATGATAGCACATATTCCCTGACCATCACCAGATTAAAACTCTATTCTGTTTGACAGGGATTTTTATTTTATTCTGCTCTTACTGCTATCCACATTATGTCATTTGAATCATGATTCAATGACTTCAAATTATGGAACATCAGCACAGAGTATATGTCATAACAGACCATGTCTTTTCACATTTATTGGCAGGTGACCTCTGGGAAAAAGAAAGACTAACTCAGTTACTAACTTCTCAGCCTGAAAAGCTTTGTCATATTAAAAAAAAAAAGAAAATGAAATATTTTCATCTTAGCAGGTACACAGCATTAAACACAAAACTCATCACAGTGACTGAAAGTAGTATGTACTGAATCTTTACATATCCATATTTCCTGTTTTTAAATTTGGGTGTTCATTGATTAGTTGATCTCATGAGCAAGAAACATTGGGCTTGTGACCCAATGAGATTACGCAGAATAATTTGAGTTAAAGTAGCATTTAAATGAGGTTGAGTTATGCAGCATTAAAAAAAATGCTGGGGACAGCTTGTTACTGAAAGCTCACAGAGTAACCTTCTGTCATCTGACAGCTCCTGGGACAAGATTTATCCAAACTCATAAAAAAATATCTGGGTGTCCTTTATTTTTGTCTGCAAAAGACTCCTGCCTTTCCAAATGAGAGTGGATTCCATCAGAACCTCAGACAAAAAAAGTTAATTTCTCCAGCTTGTAATAAACCACATTATTTTGGCACTAAATCACAGATATTTTAAAAGTCAAAAGATTTTATGTTTAGACATGCAGATTTTCACAGAATTCAAGAGAATATTAAACTGCCTGAATAGGCTCACAGTAAAAGCCAGGAACTGAGTGGATTTACACCTTTTTAATGATGTTCTTAGTTGCATATTTAAACTGGTATGAAATATGAGAGTAGCACACAAATATACTTACTGTGAATTGTGATTATCAGACAGCTAACTTAAAAGCCAAATTCAGTATGCATGACTGTGGTAGAAATGGATTTTTTTTTTCCCCATGTGAAATAAAATTCTGGACATTTTGAGCCTTAGGTTAAGAAAAATAACCATAAATAATCTGTTACAGAGGATAAAATGCTGATATACTCCTTACTGTGATTTTTTAATGCATGCCCTCTACATAAGCATACTTCAAGTGAAGAGCTATGGGAGAATTTTATTCCTGTAACTTTAAGAATTGATTACAGATATGCAGGATTCATGACTGTGAAGTCTAAAATCCTCATTTTAGTCACTTTACAGTCCTAGTATCAGAAACATCAGGAGATACTTCCACATGATTTTTTGGAGAAGTGACCTAGAGGAATATGTTTATTGGAAGAAAAAAAAAAAAAAACCAAACAAAACCAACCGAGGTCAGTCTTTGTGTTCATGCAATCTCCTGTGTTGTGCTGAATCTGGAAATATGGCTTATTGCTTTATGCTTTTTACCATCCCTACAGGAAATCAATTAACATTCCCTTCACACAGTCACACAAGCTTTGAAAGGGTGTGTATACTTGAAGTAAGGTATTTGTAACTGAGGAAGTACACATTATTTAGTAGGCATAATCCTGAATTGTTTTGAGTCTCTAGAGGTGAAATGCACTGCAAAAAAATCCAGTTAGGTCATCTTAAGCTGGTTTCCATTCAGGACATACAGTGTAATTTAAAATACCTTAGAGATGGTTATTTAGGGCTCAGCACTTGAGACTTAAAAATGAGTTATTGCTAATTCAAATATATAATTTACCTGTGGCAGTTATTTTGTTTGTTTGTTTGTTAGTTGGTTCTCTCTTTTATTCCATCCCCCCCTGCTGATTCTGTGGAGGGAAGACAAAGGCATTGCTGAACACAGAAGTGGTGGGTAGGGACCCCTCCAATCTTCCAATCCCATAAATCCTGCAAACACTTTAAAAGTAAGCAGCAAGGTCAGTGCGCTCTCTTTTCTCCTTCCCTTTCCAGCTCTCCAGAGGGATTCTTATCTAGGTAACTATGTAGGAGTACCCTATGGTAAGTGGTCTTCAAGGCTACTGCTAGAGTGAGTTCAGCCTGCTTGGGCCTAAATGGGTGAGAATGGGGGGAGGGTAGAAAATGAGCACCAGGGGTTTTTGTTGTCTCTGGTTTGGCTGGGGGGAAGGTTTTTGAGGGAATTCTTATGTATCCTGTATCTGTATTAGATGTTAAGGATTCATGCATGTCATATCTTTTCCTGCACATTTTTAAATGAAACCTTTCTGCCTTTTTCTCCAATTCGCAGAGACTATTATTATTTTGCTGCCCTTTTTCCTTAAAAAGAGTAAAGTAAGATAATCTTAGTCTGTTGTGCTCTTAATCAAACCATATCCCCTAAACCATATCCCCAAGCACCACATCCAAATGACTTTTAAACACATCCAGGGTTGGTGACTCAACCATCTCCCTGGGCAGCCCATTCCAATGCCTTAACACACTTTCTGTGAAAATTTTTTTCCTAATGTCCAATCTAAACCTACCCAGTCACAGCTTGAGGCCATTCCCTCTTATTCTATCACTAACTACCTGTGAGAAGAGACCAGCACCAACCTCTCCACAACATCCTTTCCGGTAGTTATACACAGTGATGAGGTCTCCCCTCAGCTCCCTCTTTTATCAAACTGAACAGTCCCAACTCCCTCAGTTGCTCCTCACACTATTTATTCTCCAGGTACTTCACCAGCTTCATTGCCCTCCTCTGCACTCACTCAAGCACCTCCACATCCCTCTTGTATTGAGGTGCCCAAAACTGAACACAATACTCATGGTGTGGCCTCACCAGAGCTGAGTACAAGGGCACAATCACCTCGCTACTCCTGCTGGACACAGCATTTTTAATCAAGCCAAGATGCTATTGGCTTTCTTTGCCACCTGAGCACACTGCTTGCCCATATTGAGTTGCTTCATCTTTCAGCTACTTCTTATGAGAAGTTTGAACATTAAAGTCTGCTCTGGAAAGGTCTGACAGCTCATTCTCTACATCAAAGATGTGCATTTCTCCCTTTCTTAAAAAAGTCATGTGTCTGCTCAAAACAAATCGGCTTTCAAAAGATGAGGTGCTAAGAACTGCTCATAAATGCAGATCAAGAATTTACTCACAGGAATGAATTGTCAGGTCATAAAAAAAACTAGGCTGAATCTGAGACCAGAAAAAGTAGTGAAGTATGTTGAAAACTTTGTATGTTGAATTATTTACCAGCTCATAGAGGAAAATGGTATTCCTCTGGAATTCCATGGTATTTGGCCACACTATTTCTGATACAGGGCGAGCAATACTATTGACAGTATATCTCAAAGTCAGTTTAAAAGTATATTATTTTAAAAGTCTTCCATATTAATCTTGAGAGATTAATGAATTAAAGTTGTTAACTAATTAATATGTCAGGAAGACTACTCAGAAATCCTTTCCTTTTCAGTCTCAGTGTCACTCATGACGAGCCAGTAAGATATTTGTACATCATGCTTTGTGTTTGTCAACAAACCAGAGAAACAAGTGAAATGGGAAATGAAAGTTTGTGTTCAGTATCACAGAGTCTTGCAAGTAGCATGTTATTTCAGCCACAGTCTGGGGACCAGAGGGTTTGAATGTCAAGACCGTAAACATTTCAAGCGCCAGTGCCTACCTACTTTTGTAATGGGTGCTAAATAATTCCCAGCAAGGGTCATCTGATTTCTGAGTATCACAGTATCACAGTATCGCAGTATAGCAAGGTTGGAAGAGACCTCAAAGATCATCAAGTCCAACCCACTACCACAGACCTCAAGACTAGACCATGGCACCAAGTGCCACGTCCAAACGTGCCTTGAACCCCTCCAGGGACAGTGACTCCACCACCTCCCTGGGCAGCCCATTCCAGTGGGGAATGACTCTCTCAGTGAAGAACTTTCTCCTCACCTCCAGCCTAAACTTCCCCTGGTACAGCTTGAGACTGTGTCCTCTTGTTCTGGTGCTGGTTGCCTGAGAGAAGAAAGCAACCTCCTGCTGGCCACAACCACCCTTCAGGTAGTTGTAGACAGCAATAAGGTCTCCCCTGAGCCTCCTCTTCACCAGGCTAAACAATCCCAGCTCCCTCAGCCTCTCCTCATAGGGCTTGTGCTCGAGGCCTCTCACCAGCCTCGTTGCCCTTCTCTGGACACGCTCAAGCACCTCAATGTCCTTCTTAAATTGAGGGGCCCAGAACTGGACACAGTACTCAAGGTGTGGCCTAACCAGTGCAGAGTACAGGGGGAGAATGACCTCCCTGCTCCTGCTGGCCACACTATTCCTGATGCAGGCCAGGATGCCATTGGCCTTCTTGGCCACCTGGGCACACTGCTGGCTCATGTTTAGGCGGGTGTCAATCAGCACCCCCAGATCCCTTTCTGTTTGGCTGCTCTCCAGCCACTCCGACCCCAGCCTGTAGCTCTGCATGGGGTTGTTGTGGCCAAAGTGCAGCATTGCCTTTCTTGCAGTGAGAAACCAAAGACAGAACACAATATCCAAGATGTGGCCTCACACAGATGAACAATCACTTCCCTATTCCTGTTGGCCACACTATTTCTGATACAGGGCAGGATATTGTTGACCTTCTTAGCCACATGTTGCCACTGTTGACTCATATTCACGTAACTGCCAACCTGCATGTCCAGGTTCTCTTCCACCAGTCTTCTTTCCAGTCATTCTTTCTGCAACCTCCATTCCATGGGATGATTCTGACCCAAGTGCAGCACTGGACACAGATAGACAAGATGTCATCATAGCTGCTTTTGAAAAAAAGGAGGCAACTAAGTTTCTGTAGTATAAGGTGTAGATTGAAAAGTTTGTAATGCACACATCAGGTTAGATAGAAACTTCTATGTGTTTCTTAAAATCTTTGATTTACTATCCTTCAGAAGCATTAGCAAGTTTCAAAGGGAGGACACCAGATATTTCCTACCATCAAACTCAGCTGGTCCTTAGCTGTCGCAGATAAGACTGCATCTGCCACAAACACAGGGTCCTGACAGACCCCAAGCAGGGGGCCGAGACTTTTTAGAAGCTAATAGGGATCAGCTTGATTACCCAGACATTAGCTGGTGTCTCTGGGTCTAGAAGTCAGCCCTCTGACTAGTTAAGAAATTGGCCACAGCAACTCACAAGGATATAAATGGAGTCCTGCTATGGACAGAGTTGAGTTCTCTCCACATAGAAGCAGCCTGGCAGTCAGATCTTCTAACCCTTAGAATGGAACCTAATGGAGTCCTCACTGCTTTGGCAGTATACCCATGGGTAGATATTCCTTTTCTGAGTGAGTGTGTACACATTTTGGTTCATCTCTCCAAATAGTTTAATTAGTTGTGCAACAGTATTTTCCCAGATGACATCAGTATCTCTAATTTTATTGTGTCAGAAGGAGAGCAAATTAATTGAAAGCAATCCACAGTTTTCAGGTGGCTGCTGCTCTCTCTTTTGTGAGTGTTTCTGTGACATTATTCAACACAAGTTTCCAAGACTCATTCTTTAAAGAATGTTTATCTAAATACTGATTTGACTTTACTTGCTTAGCTAAACCAGTGCTGTCTTCTCATAGCTGGAGTTGACATAGCTTCAGGCAATTTTCTGCTCCTGCTGTGCAAAATGCTTATACCTTTTCATTGCCACTTGTTCTTCCTCTCCAGAACAGAAATGATTCAAATAGTAAAAGACTCTAACAAACTATCATGACAATTAGATTATAAGGGTGTGAAAACATATGAGTGAGGGTTTTTTTACTTCCTCTACTGCAAAAAGGAAGAAGAAAAGAGAAACATTGTCCATATCCCGGATGCTATCACAGAACTCCTGTGGTCTCAATATCTCCCTTATGTCTATTATCTTCTAACTAATTTTCTAGTGATTTCCATCACTCAATACTTATATAATTTTAAGTAGTCTTTAACTAATTTATCCCAATAGATGTGTCTTTTAAAGATGAGTGGTTCAATATATTTAGTAACAAAAATAAAGTCACAATAACTATTTAGACAAAGTGAACTTCTGATCAACAATAAGGTATAGAAAATCTTACCAAGTTCAGCAGCATCAAAAGCGCTTCATTGGAGAAAACATTTCTTTTTGAAAAATAACAAGCAAGCTCAAAGGTTTCAAAACTCACCTGGACTTGCTTCCATGAAACCTGGTCTATGTGAACTTGTTTTAGTAGGCATTGAGATGGTCTCCAGAGGTCACTTCCAACCCCTGTCATTGTGTGAATGTGTGATTCTGTGTGAAGGAAAACTTGAAGAGTAGTGTGGTGAAAGGCCCAAAATTATACTTGGAACACATATCCTAGATATCCACCTGGATACCCATCTTGCCCCCCTCCNGATTATAAATACTGGGACTCCAACGAGTGAGTAAACCAACTCTCTTTTCTGAAGTTCGCAAAAGTTTATGTTTGACCTTTAAGCGGCAGTTTGTGCCGCAGGACTCTCCAGTTGTTTGAATTTCCAAAAATGTTTATAAAATTCATTTAAATTAATTTATTAAATGTATATACATTCTGCAAAGATAGTTTTACCGACCGCATAGTAGAATCTGTGTGTTAATTGTAAATACGTTTGGAGGAATTTTCTTTATTTAATAAAAATATCTAATGTTTTTATATCAGCCGCATTACAATTCACTTATAACCCAAATTCAAACCCCCCACCACGACAAGCAGTGGATACTAATTTAACTACCATTGAATTCTGCAGCAGGTTTTGTATTGATTTTGCAGGGAACAGAATTAGTCACACAAGGGTAACAGGATATTGAAGAAATTAACATTTTAAATTTGTTTCTGTATTTTACTGGTCTTAACTGTTCGGTTGGTTTGGGGAAACCAAGTAAAAGTATAATGAGTAGGAAACAATTGTGATATGAATGCTTGAAGACACAGTAGAGAATATAGCTTCCTCCTTTTGACTGAGGTGTTACTTTAAACAATAAAAGAGAATAGTAAAGAGACAATGATTTTAAATTACAAAAAAATAGCTTTTTCAACCTTTCTCACTTTATTACACTTCAAACAAATCAATATTTTAAAAGTTAGTGGTAAGCTTTTTAAAAAAAGTATTCTCTTCTAAGGAAAACTTGAAAGAAGGAATTATAAAATAAAATTTGTAAAGAAATTTTCATTCTGTCTGAAACCGTTTTTAAATAAAACCAGATGAAAAGGTGGTAAAGTCCACCTAAAGTACTTTCACTTTTCTCTATATTCTTCTCTTATTCTAAAGAATAGCTCAAAAAGCTGCAGTGAAAGAGCCATAAAGTGTAGCAAGATAAAGAAAATAGCAGTATGAAAGGTGCAGCTAGAACATGATGAGTAGCTTGTTTTCTATCAATACATTATGATTTCATTATAAGCACTGAAGGTTTCTTTGAGGATGTGCAAAAGAAGAAGTATGAAAGACCAGTGGGGCCTTAGTGTCTTGTGGAGATAGAGAGAAGGCAAGGGTACGCTGCACAGTATCTTGAACTTGCAGTGCCTGTGAACTTTTCTGCTTTTCTTTTCAATTATTTTCTTGCTCAGAAAAGAATCAAGGTCAGAATAAAAACGGAGCACACAATAGTTTAAAAGCTATGCAAATAAAATTAATATTAAAACTTGTCAGCATTGCCTCTCATATCTTGAAGAGAAAGCAGCCCATGCAAAAGACAAAGAGTTACCATTGGAAACCCTTTACTATTCTCTATCCCCTGATTTGCTGCAAGATAGACTTAAAGGCTCATGCAGTTTTTTGCCTGGTTCTCTGCAGTTTGATAACCACACTTTTTACCAGCCTCTCCCTGTGTACTTTTTAATTCACTGTACAATTTCAATATGATTTTATAGATCAGAATCTTAAAAAAAAAGATTCCTAAATTCTTTAGAAAACCGTGAGAAATGGACAAGAAGGCAGACCCAGATCAATGAACTCTGCAGTGAGCTAAGCTTCAGAGTAATTGTAGGCACTGTCCGTTCTGCCTGACTCATTGACTACTCACATAGTTCTCTGAGTGCTGCAAAAGTTAGCTCAGTACTTATGCCTGCTAAACACATAACCAAACAAAAGCAGTAGTAATTTGAAGGAAAACAATTTTATGTACAGGAATGGAAAGACAGCAAGTATGAGTGCAGGAGTTCTCAGGGCCATGATTAAAATTAGGTGTAACAAGTATTTCAGACTGTAATTCATTATGCAGGTGAAGAGGTGTTAAAGTATATTTCAGGGAGTGCTTGCTTCAGAAAAGATGAGAGATGTTGTTTAAAAAAAAAATTGTTTAAAAAAAGTTGTTAAAAAAAAAGTAACTATGGCCAAAATACAATGCAAGGAAAATTACTCTCAGTAACCACAAATTAAGATGGAGATACTATGAGAAAGCAATAGCAATAACAACAATTAAATGACAACTCCCAGTGGAAGACTTACAAGGAATAGGCTGAAAACAATGGCAGACAGACTCTTCTTTCCAAAAATGAGTACATTTAGCTCCTAGCCACAGCTATTTTGTGTAATTTCAGAGGCTCTAGAGAATCCAGGCCATTTGCAGAACATCTTGTGTGCAGTCTGCAGATCTTTTTGTTTTCCTGTCATCTTTCCCAATACCCTGCAATTTCGTCTTTGGCATGTAATGTTAAAGTGCAATACTGCATTCAGAAAAATGTCCTTTCCTATTTCCTAAGGGAAGACTTTCCCAACAAGGAAATAAGACATAGCTTTCAAAGCCTTCAGAGTGGGCTGCTTTTACTAATTTTCTGTATCCATCATAGAACAGCAGGAATAAGGAAAATAGAAAGATAAAAAGTGCAGTTCGAACCCCAATATGTTTAGGAATTAGTAAAAGAAATGTGCATGTATTGGGTTTGGCTGGAATGGAGTGAGCAGCCCTCATAGTTCTGTGCTTTGTATTTGTAGGTAGAATGCTGTCGGTAGCACACCAATGTTTTAGCTATTGCTGAGCAATGCTTGTGCAGCATCAAGCTTATCTCTCCAACTCCATTCCTTCCCAAAGGACAGTAAGCTGTGGGTGGGCAAAAGGCTGAGAGAGGACAAAGACAGGACAGCCATCCCAAACTGATGAAAGGGATAATCCATATCATATGATGCTGTACTCAGCAATAAAAGCTAAGCAAAATGAGAAGAAGGGGTGAAGTGGGATGAGGTAATTTGTTATTAAAGAGTTTGTCTTCCGAAACAACCACTACACATGATGGACTACTTTGCACAAAGTGATCAGACCTGCTAATGGGAAGGAGATTCTCTTTCAACTTTTCTTTCTTCTGCACATGGCCTTGACTTTTCTTTTTCTCAACCCATGGGTTTTTCGTCTTATTTGCTTTCCCTCTCCCACCAAAGAAGGTGAGTCAGAGAGTGGTTTAGTGGGCACCTGGCAACCAGCCAAGGTCAAGAGGACAGAGTGCTGCCCTATGGATAATTTTTGTGATTGAGAATGCAATACTAAAATTTGTAGTGTGATCAGAAAAAGGATCTCCTGAATAGCTGGTGAGCAGGCACTCCAGTATCTCTCAGCAAAATTCTCAGGCCTGTGGCATGAAGATGGCAAACAAATAACACTGGATGATACATCTTGTTAAAGGCCTGTTCTTAAGCTCAGTTAGACACCAGCCAGGCTTTAGTCGAGCTAAAGCAATTAAGAATTCGTAGATGAATACTTCACATGAAGTTCACTTATTCTTGATGTTTTACGACATTTTAATGAGTTGGAGATTAGCTCAGAGTCCTTGAAAATCAGTAACTCTGTTAAACCAAGCTAATCATGTTGCTGGTATTATGGCAAGTACTATAATAGAAAGCCTGAGTCAGCTGCAACATTTAAAATTCCTTTAACTTTAGGATTTTAGATTTTAACCAAACAATATACTTGTCACACCATGTATAGAAGTTTGGGGTTCATCCCCCTTAAAAGTATGGGAACTAGACAGAGTCAGAGACCCCTTGACTTAACTGCAAGCTTCTGAGTCTGCTCAAAACCAAAGAAATGTACAAGAGATGGAAAAACAGGTGAATAACTGTTAGAGACCTACAAGGGCATAAATCTGAGTTTTAAACATATTGTACCTCAGTTATACCTGCTCCTTTCTAGGTCATTAGCAGTGAATCATAAGCAGGCTGAAACTCACTGTTCTAGAAGCTCACATGAAAAATAAATATCCAAGTAATGGCTGCAAGAAACAGGACTGATTTATTTTTTTCTTTTTCACTATCTTGTTGAAGTTTGTAAGCTATTTTTACTTAGCTAGAAAAGCAAATTTCCATGATGATAAACTATGTATGCAGTCATCCTCAGATGATAACAGTAAGAAGACTTGAAGCTCCTGGAGAAAGTCTGCCTCCAGAGTATCTCTGGGGGTTTTTGTGGTACCACTCACTCAGGGCACTAATGTGTATCATCACTTACAAAAGGAATATATTCAGCTTCTTACCTGTACAGACTTCTGCTTAATCAGTACTTTTTTTTCTTTTTTTTTCTTCAGTTGATGTGTGAGATTATATTAATAATTTGTTATTAATTATAATTATTGCTTTCTGTATGAGTATTAATTTTTATTATTAATATTAAAAATCAGAAAAATTCCCTGAGATTCTTTGTATTTTCAGTTGACAGAAAATAATTGTATGAAGGATATTTAGATTTAGACTGGATGTTAGGAGGAAGTTCTTCGCAGTGAGGGTGGTGAGTCACTGGAACAGGTTGCCCAGGGAAGTTGTGGCTGCTCCCTCCCTGGAGGTGTTCAAGGCCAGGCTGGAAGAGGCCTTGACTAATATATACTAGTGGGAGGTGTCCCTGCCTATGGCAGAGGGTTGGAACTAGATGATCCTTGAGGTCTCCTTCCAATCTTACCATTCTATGATTCTATGATTTATAAACACAGAATTAAACAGATTAAACAATCAGAACTTGAAAATAGTAACGAGAAAACAGGAAAAATTCTAACTATGCTTACAGAGCCTTAGCATTAACTCTAGCAGATGTACTCATGATACCTTGGTCCCTGAGTAAGTTTCCTGTACAAGAACACTTCCAAAATTCATGATAATGATCCTGTGGTAAAATACAAAATATTTCAGGTAGAGGGAAGGAGAGAAGAGCTGAGTTGCTGCTGAGCTGCCAGTGCAAGCTGTAAACATGTGGCCACGATTCCCAGTTAAGGAGCCACAAATGGGGTACTGCTCCTGGTGGAGAGTTTGTGCAGAAAGGCAGAAAAGGCAGGAAAGGTGTGGTTTCTAAATCACCCCTCATTAAATACATCATTTTGAAAATGAAACTGGCCAATAGGCACTAGCAGCATTGTTCTGCCCAATGAATTTGAAGCTTCATGCTGTGCGTGACCACGCAGGCACCAGACACCTGACACGTGGTGCTAAGCTCCTAGCCTCAAAGCTTTGTTGCTTCATTGTTTGCTCATTCTACTACAACTCCTGGACCCACACCAGATAGAGGAGAGAAAGGGTTAAACCAGCCTGGCAGGATTTATACCCTACCAGGACAATTCTTCTTTAAGGTTGCCAGACACTGGCCCCACTACTTTTAGATGGAAAGGATAAACAAGGTTAGGATGCCTACATCAGCAACTTGTTACAGAGCTGGAGCTTGGTTTTGGCAATTTGCATTTACTGAATATTTGGCTTAGTACTCTGCTGGTTTTAGTGAAGAAGTGGACGTGGCACTTGGTGCCATGGTCTAGTCTTGAGTTCTGTGGTAATGGGTTAGACTTGATGATATTTGAGGTCTCTTTCAACCTTGCTGACACTGTGAAGATCTAGATTCTTTCCAGCTTTAACCCCCTGTTGGTGTCCTCTTTGCTATACAGTCTTCTATGCATGGGTATAGAAGAGATTCATAGAACTGTTTAGGTGAAAAAGACCTTTTAAGATGTCAGGTCCAACCATTAACCTAACAGTGCCAGGTCCACCACTAAATCATGTCCCTTGGCGCCATGTCTGTACATCACTTAAATATCACCAGGGATGGTGACTCCACTGCTTCCCTTGGCAGCCTATTACAATGCTTGACAACCTTTTCACTGAAGAAATTTTTCGTAATGTCTAGCCTAAAGCTCTCCTGGTGCATTTGAGGCCATTTTCTCCTGTACTATCACTTGGAATACTTGGGAGAAAATCCAACGCCTACCTCACTGCGACCTCCTTTCAGCTGGCTGTAGAGAGAGAGCAGGTGTCCCATCAGCCTCCTTTTCTCCAGAGCAAACAAATCCTCTTCCCTCAGCTTTTCCTCATAAGATTTTTTTCTCCAGACCCTTCATCGCCTTCATTGTCCTTCTCTGGACCTGCTCTCAATGTCTTTCTTGTAGCGAGGGCCTCAAAACTAAGCACAGTATTTGAGGTGTTACCTCACCAGTGCTGAGTAAATGTAAATACAATGGCAATTTGGAGATCTCGCTGTTTTAGAGGAATGTGACACTTCAAACAAGATGGGCCTATTTTCTTTGTGATGGTTTTGCTCCAGCCATTAAAAAAATGTGTAGAAACCTTTCCAGTAATGTGGAAAAAGCTTAAAGAACTAAAGTCCTTTTTCTACCAAAATAAGAATTTCTGAGCATCCGGTTCATAAATGAAGAAATAACTCTTGTATTGTGCCTTAATATTCAAGGTTGGTGATTCTACAGGCAACTCCATCTGCAGTGACATCATAGATAACTGGAAATGCAGTAGTAAACAAAAAAGAGAAAGGCAGATAGATGTTGTCTACATCTTAATGCTGGCAACTAAATTATCTGTAATGTATGTATTATTAGCAGTTTATGTCTCAATAAGGTATAAGCCTTATGCATGTAATTAGAGTAATGAAAATATTTCATTAATGATATCTGGGGACTTAGCCTGTGAAATATGCACCAGTTTTTCAATGAAGTTTTGCCTGTAAGAGTTTGATTCCTTCCATCCTTCTTACTCTGTCCTTTCAGAGATTTGGAAAAGAACCCAACCTTCATTAACTATGTAGTGAGGCAAACTAAAACTCACGAATGATTTTTATCCAAACTGGGCTACGACTATAAATTTTCTGTGTTTTAATAATGAAATGAACTGGATGCATTTAAGTATAGCCTGTGAGGAGTTAGGATTCCACTTCGGCAAAGCAACAGAAACAATGTTTTTTTGTGGTGTCAAGAAGCTTCATTTCGCTCTCCTATTGAGCCATCTTGTGGTTGATAACTGTAGTGAACTGTTGACTGCAAGTCTGAAATGATGGGAAAGTTCTCTGTCCAGTGTTACCCAACAGTTAGATTAATAGGAGTTATTATTCTATGTTCTTGGGTGTTAACGCAATGCATTTCTTGGAGTATAAAAAAGACATTTCACGCTAAGATACAAAAAATATAAAAAGAAGGTATAAATCAGAGAGAGGAAATCATCATTCTTGAATTTAAAATAGGCAACTTCCACTACTTCAGTATCAATAAAGAAGCTGTTATAGTACATTGTAAATGAGGCCATACAGTTTTTGGGTAGAGAACTAAGACTCTATTGCAAAAGACAACGCCCCCCCCAAAAAAAACAAACCAAACCAAAACAAAACAAACCAAAACAAAACCAAACCACAACCACAAAGAAAAAAACCCAAAACAAACCCAAACCCAAAAACCCAACAAACCGAAACCAAAACAACAAAACCAACCAAACCAAAGAAAAACCAAGCAAACAAGACATGCCCCCCTCCCCCCAAAAAACCCCACAACCCAACCCCAAAACAAAACAACAACCCCCCCCAATCAACCAAACAAAACTAACCAAAACACCCCAAACCAAACCAAAACCATCTCAGGCCAGACTCACAGCAAGGTGATTGTTTGATGTATGCTTTCCCAGTTAAATTAAATGTGCCACACTCTACAGACTCTCAAGAGCAGAGCTTGAGAAACAGATCATAATGTAAATGATAGTCCATTTTTCACATGCTTTAGTTATTATGGTCATAGTTAACTGTTTTCTAGGTAGAGTTTTCTATCATGCACAGTGAGAAAATGCTCAGCAGTGTGATTTAGAGCCTTTAAGACACGAACAATAAAATAGATTTATTTCCTGCATAACAAATATGCCATATTATGCAGATTACACCAAAAAAGGGAATGTGGCAAGTGATTGCAGCTGTATTATCTACAAGATTTCAGTAAGGGAACCTTGTGGCAAACAGTAACAATGATGCAAAATGCCCATGAAAAGATTGGTAGGTCATGCTGCTGAACACCTTAGAGCAACAGTGAGTAATTCAGCCATTAGCTAACGTTGAACAACTCTCATTCCTTGTATTAGTGACTCTGCTTAATGGCTCAGCTTCTGAAGCATCATTTTCTCCATCTGCATGGTGTAACTCCATGCATTGTGAAGCAGTGCTTTTACAGATGTTGTAAGCCTTTAACACCATTTGAAACCCTTGTGATACCTGGTATTAAATGCATCAGTGGCAATCCTCTGAGGGAAAGAACAGAACAATGAACAGATTCTCTGGGAACTCTCTGGAACAGCTGAAATTAAAAAGAGAAGTTTCAAACATTTCACCTTATATTCCCAACTAGGCAAATTGGCTGAAAGACAGATCACAGTGAGGTAATACTGGTACTGACAGCAGCTTGCTCAGAGTCCTTGATCAGTTATGATTTCTTGCTAATTTTTTTTTTCAACTGATGCTGACTAGGCAGCTCTCAAAGACATTCAACATAGAATTATAGAATGACAAGGTTGGAAGGGACCTCAAAGATCATCTAGTTCCAACCCCCTGCCATAGGCATGTGATTTTGCCATGCACCCTGTTTGATGCCCTGAGGATCTTAAACTCTACTGTTTCATGGTCACTGCAGCCAAGGCAACCCTTCAGGTTTACTTCACTCACCAGCCCCTCCTTGTTGGTGAGGACTAGGTCCAGCATAGCACCTTTTCTTGTGAGTTCCTCTACTACTTGCAGGAGGAAGCTGTCATCCAACATAACATCCAACATAACAATTACAAGTGTAAGATTTTTTACTGATAATCAGGAAGAGTGTATATGTGTGTGTGTGTGTGTGTGCGCGCGTGTGCAAGGTTGAAAATTAACCAAGATTTGTGCCTTCCAGAAGAACAAATATTTCAGGTTAAGTAGGTCCCCACTAAAATTTCTGGAAGAAGTGACTCAGAGGAAGATTGCTGGTACACCAAGCATACATCCTGAGAAATAATAAGAATTTATTGAGAAAAGGACGTCGCTGGATTCAGACCCAAGATTATGAAGGCTGGAAGTATTCTGACAATAAATCATAGAATCACAGAATTAACCAGGTTGGAAGAGACCTTTGAGATCATCAAGTCCAACCTATTACCTAACACCATCTAATCAACTAAACCATGGCACTAAGTGCCTCATTCAGTCTTAAATGCTTCCAGGGATAGTGGCTCCACCACCTCCTCAGACAGCCCATTCTAATGCCAATCACTCTTTCTGTGAAGAATTCTCTCCTAACATGCAGCCTAAACCTCCCCTGGTGCAGCTTGAGTCTGTGTCCTCTCATTCTGTCACTGATTGCCTGGGAGAAGAGGCCAACCCCCACCTGGCTACAACCTCCTTTCAGGTAATTGTAGACAGCTATACGGACACTCCTGAGCCTCCTCTTCTCCAGGCTAAACAAACCCAGCTCCCTCATCCGTTCCTCATAGGGCTGTGTTCCAGACTCCTCACCAGTCCTCATTGCCTATGGTAGGCAATGTGTAAAACTATGAGAAAAGAGGCTGACTCAGAATTTGAGGTCAGCAAATCAACACAAGACAGGTGAGTGTGATGTGTGTGTGTTCATGTACATGTATAAATTTATGTATGTATATTAACTTTTACTATCATTAGCAGAATGTTTGTGACATTGACCAAATAGACAATGGGAGCACAATTACACCTGAGAGCAAAAGCATTTCATTATTACAGTGGTGACTGGACTCAGTCAATGTAGAAAGCAAAAGGGAAGTGTATTAATGGATGCTAATAATGATGGCAGAACATTTCTACTGGTATTGTTAACACTGTAAGAAAAGTTGCAGAAACAAGAGAGTAATATGGTAGAACTCTGCTTTTTAAATGGCTCAACATATTTTATGTAGAAGAGTGTGTGGGTGAAATGCAGGACCACTATAAGTACACTTTTTAAAGAGACANTGAGGTCACCCCTGAGCCTCCTCTTTTCCAAGCTAAACAATCCCAGCTCCCTCAGCCTCTCCTCATGGGGCTGTGCTGCAGGACCCTCACCAACTTCATCACCCTTTTCTGGAGCAGCAATGATTGTATTAAAAAGACATCAGTGCTTTATGCTGCACAGAAAGGTGCAACATTGGAAGGACAGAGGACCAGTGTTACTGAGGAGGAGTCAGGTGACATTTTTCAAGAAACTGTCATTGAGATACTTGCTTGACTCAGGCACAACATGCAAATAAAACAAAGTGACCAACAGATGTCATGTGTCATTCCTTAAGGTGCATCTGGATTTGTTCAGAAGTTAACCCAATTTACCAAACAGCAGTGACAGCTGAGGATTTAAATAAAGCATTTATTCATGAATGAGACAACGAGAGAAGGCCTGAGGTGCAGAAGAGTGATTACAGCACCTGAAAGCTGGTAAGATCATAGCAGCTGCACAGATTTCTACACTTATAAATCCAGTGAGGATGCATGCAAACTGCAGAGAAATGAGCAGAAGGGAACCTTGGCCCTTCAGTTCTACTGTGTCAGCAGTACAGTGCGCTGAAGCACTGTAAGGTCAGCACTAATTTAGCAGGAGCATTACCATCTGTTTTATTATCACATATTCGTTCCTGAGGTTCCCCTGTGTTTTAGTATCTGAGCACTGAACAGGCCCATTCTGTCTAAGGTGCCGTAGCTTAGGAATGTCATTAAGAGCACAAGGTGGAACACATGTACTTGACATACTGCCCAACAATTTTGTGAAATGAATGCTGACTGCAATCTATAGAAGAACCCTTCCTGAGAGAAAATATCAGCTCAGAACTCCCCATTTGGCATTCATAAGGGCACTGGGATATTATTGCAAACTCATCGCTAGGCTCCCATCTCATTTAAAAAACAAAACAAAAAGCCAACCAACAACAAAACGACAACAAAAACTCAAACAAAGGGGTAACTTTAGAGCAGACCTAAATGTACAGCAGGCAGGAAGACTAGGTAGAACTCTCTACAACTGCCTGAAAGGAGGTCGTAGCCAGGTGTGGGGATGGCCTCTTCTCCCAGGCACCCAGTGACAGCACGAGAGGACACAGTCTCAAACTGTGCCAGAGCAGGTTTAGGTTGGATGTTAGGAAAAAGTTCTTCACAGAAAGAGTGATTGGCATTGGACTGAGCTGCCCAGGGAGGTGGTGGAGCCACTGTCCCTGGAGGTGTTTAAAAGGAGACTGGATGAGGCACTTGGTGCCATGGTTTAGTTTATTACAAGGTGATGGGTGATAAGTTGGACTTGATGATCTTGAAGGTCTTTTCCAACCTGGTTAATCCTGTGATTCTGTGAAGGCGCATGGGAATCACTTGAGATATGTCTCCAACATTTTCTGTCTCATGAATATGTTAATTTATGCAATTCCAGTACTTTGGAGCACCAGCAAACTAGCAGAAGTCCATTCATGCAGTTAAGCCAAATAAACTCATCACTACTTAGGGGAAACAGTTACTTCACCTTTACAGTTTGTGTTTCTGTAGTGTATTTTGTAGTCGTAGATAGCAAATGTGTAATTAATTTTGGAAAAAAAAATAGTATTGGAAATTGGAATGACTTACAGCTTTCTTCTGTGACTACAAAAGCTTTTAGGAAATGGAATCTAAGAACATGTTCAAATGTGACACCGCATGACTGGTTTTGATAGACATGTATTTGCATACAGCTGGAATAGTCCATGTGCTAATGGAGAATTAGTTGTCTTCTGCTGTGTTAAAAAACACCCCAGCAGCAGTCTGCTATTACTTCATACTCCTCTGTCCTTCATAGCTTAAAATAATATACTAAAAGTGAGGGTGAAGGGCAGGAAGATTCAGAAAGAATTTTTTTTAAAATGTTTTATTTTTTTTTAAAAAAGCTTTTAACAAATCTACAGTTCTCCAGATCATACTTGACAAGAGGCATAAGATGACACTTATGACTCCAGTGAAACGGCCAGAGAGCAGTTAAAGACAGAAATGATGCAGAACAAATTTCCTCCAAATTACCTAATAAAACATATGAAGAAAATCCTCATTTCATGAAAATTTATAGAACGTTTTACTAATATTTTATTGTAGATGTAATACTAATTCAGTCTAAGTTAAATTGACTAAAGAACAGTAAAATCTATAGAAGTTTAAGATGAATACAGTAAAAACCCAAAAAAGCAGGGTTAGACAAAGAATGATTGCTTTCTATACGAATCTTTTTCTGTATCTAATCAGAAGATGTTTTTGTTTCGTTATTAAATAGATTATAAAGCTTGCTAATCAATTTGGTAATGAATAGGACAATGTTACTGCTTCTAAAGCTGAGCACGTGGAGGGGATGATGAGGAATGGGCAGCAGGGGCTGGACAGGAGAGAGCTTCCTGCAGGGGGCAGGCGTGGGCCGTTTCACCGCCTGGGAGCCACTCTGATTGATGAGCCTCTCCTGGTTCATTTTACCCCATTTCCTCCAACTGTCGTTACGGCTTCGCTAAGCAGTTGTTTATCTCAGAAGTCCTGAGCCAATTCTAAATAACTGGGTAACAGCCAAAAGAAATACAAAAGGCAAACCTTATGGAATTGCAAGCTAGACTCCAGAAAAGATGTGGTAGTGAATCACAACTAAACAGAAAAGCAAAAACTGTGTACATGCTCTTTACTCCAAGCCCTAAAAATATTTATGTAATCTCCATACTTTTTAAAAAAAATTTATTATTTTTTTTTTAAATCTCACAATTGTGACCTTTCTGGTGTTCCTCTCTAGACAGACAAGTCCCAAAATACCACAAGAAAGCACAATATTTCAAGTAAGATCAAGAAATTTCCATCTTAATCTGCATCTGCTTTATACGACAAAAACATCAATGAAACCAATCAACCAACCAAACAAACAAAAAATCAAACAGAAAACAGACCCCGAAAACCCAACAACAAAACCCCCAAGCCAAATCAACCAGCCAATCAACAAAAACCCAAATTAAATTTGCATTGTAATCTGCAACCCCTTAAAAAAAAAAAAAAATCAATAAAACCCATCCTGAATTTAGAGACTAGTTTTGAATGGAATTTCAGTAAGCTTGTCAGATTTTTTTCCTCTCAATACATTATACAATATCAATTGTTTGATTCACTGACACAGCACACACATTTGGCAACTGCAATGAAACTAAACTAATTGTGAAGAGAGCTTGATGGGTAAAAAGTTTTTTAAAAAAATCATTCCAACTTTTCTCATGATGTGTTGGCGTAACAGACACTATACATTTCTTTATTCTTCGTGATTCAACAAATATGAAGCCTTAAAAATAATAGAAGTTAAAATATTGCTGTTGATATTTGTATCCCATCCCTGGAGATATATTCAAGGTGAGGCTCAACAGGGCTCTGGGCAACCTTATCTAATTGAGGATGTTCCTGCTTGGTACAGAGGGGATTGGACTAGATGATCTTTAGAAGTCACTTCCAATCCAAACCATTCTGTGATTCTGTAATTCTGTTTCAGATTTGTCACCAGTCATGCTGGGTATCCAGACGTTTTCCTCCAAACACAGTCCAAAGTGGCTGAGTATTCCTGTGTTATCATGTAACAGACTGTGCTGGTTTGAGGNGACAGACTCAGTGGAAGCCTGCCCTCAAAAGTACAAATTGTGAGTATTGGAAGTCTATTACATTTCAGAGAACACACATGGGATTTTATGTTTACACTGTACAAACCTGAATTATATGGAAGTGGGCTAAGGTTCTCATGAGAATATACTGTCTTGGAAGATTTGTAGCACATCTGTTTTTTCTAGTAAAAACCCAATTAATATTTTTAAAAAATGATTTATTTATTTTTAATAAACCCAAAACATGAACCCCAAGCATTTCTTGTGGGACTTGACTAAAGCAAGAATTAGAGTCTCAGAATATTGAAAAGTTGCTAAATGTTGTCACCATTTTGGGGGATGAAAAAGGTTTTAATCTGGATTTAGAAGAGACATAGCTATGGAAATACAACCTGAGACACTCACAATCCCTTCAAAAAAGTACATGGAGATTCACAGCACAGTGTCTGCCTCTTAGTTACCTTTAGTCATCCTCTCAGTAAACATTTATTCTCTTATTAACATAGAAATTAATGTGTCGTGGAATCACTTCAGAGTTGTATGCATTTTGTCATTCTTTTGGTCTCTCTTAACAGCAGTAGAATCTTACATCTTTTTGGGGGGGGGGATCGAGAGGAAAAGGAGCTGATACCTAAGAGTAACTGCAGCATTTTCTACAATGTTAAGGTCCCATAGCATTTGATTGGGTTAGAGCTGAAGCCACTCATAAAACACCTAGCCCTGAAACATCTCACCTTGGATGTATTTTCTGCAACATGAAATCTGGTTGTTATATCCTGATCACTCCTATTAGATCAAACCTCACAGACAGCATCCAGATGGGAACAGCAATGGTAATATAAATGTCATGTCATGGTCTTAGAACCTGGCTTCTGTGTTTAAGCAGTGATGACTGAGGTAATCCAATGTAGTACTGAGATTTGAAAGTACCTGGGTGGCTCTGACCATAACCCTTACTTTGACACTTGAAAAGTTTGTGCTCATAGAACTAAGATTTGTTCTTCCAAATATATATAACCCATCTTATTACAGTAAAAAGTAATGTAAGATTCATATTAGAACTAGTGTAGTACTTGTTTGAACATTTAGGTTCAAAAGCTGAAATTCATCACGTTCTTTTGCTTTGTCTCAGCTGGTTGTAAGGATTTTCTTAGGATATTGCACTGCTTGGGACTCCTATATCTTGCCGTTAGGCCAGGTTTATTAAATCAAACTGCATTTACTCATTTGTAATTCCATCCTTTTAATCTTCAAAAAATATTTCTCTGAGGCTTTCCTTTGATATCTGTCAAAAGGTGTGGTCTATTCCACATGAAAAATGGAACAGTCAAATGGATGGCAAGAGCAGGAAGACATAACCATTGTTATTCCACTTTAAGATGAGGGCAAATCTTTCTGGTTATTAAGTCAGAGCAAAAGAATAGCTGTTAGAGTTTAAATTAAAAAAAAAGAATCTACTTGAATGAATTTCAGTGAAGATAAGAGAAGTACAAATGATATATTCCATTATAAACCTTGTAATAACTTTAAATTGATTAGTGTTTGAAGACTGATGGCTAGCTACAGAGCATTACTATTATAAAGCAAAGTGTGATTTTTGATACTATGTGACTACTTCAAGATCTCTAATTTCCCCCTTTTTTACAATATTCACAGCAGAAATAAAGAGATATCTGTCATTCATAAGAAATGAGTCCAGTTCTGAAAATGATATTGTTAGTCATGTCAAGTTTTAATAGAAATAGTAAAATAATGATTTAGAAACCGGGGGAACCAGGATCAGAAGTAATGGTTCAGACATGCAAGCACAGGAGGTCTCTGTCTGCTTAGAATCTCAATTACAGAAAGTCAGGCAGAGGGAGTTCGGCTGCAAACATGAAGCTTAGCATGAATATATTCAACAACATACAAGAGAAAAAGCCCATATAGGAAACCCACAATTCAACCATAAGCTCCGGAGCAGCCTATTTAGTCTCCTCAGATTTTTTCTCTAGCTGGCAGTGAGAAACTGGGCCATGGAAAAATGTGCACCAGCTTTAAAGAATAAGGCAGAGGCTGACAAAACATGTGTGATCTCAAGTTATCCTTCACCAAACAATGACTAAAATGTTTCATTAGAATAATACAATTTAAAATTCCATTTAGAAATCAAGGCTACTCCCTTTAGAAGAACATTCTTTCACTCCCTTTAGAAGAACATTCTTTCTCTGATTATGATGTTTTAACAAAGCCTGCACAGTTTAGGATGGTAGTTGAACTATTTCTTTAGAATTCAATGTCACAAATATGGTTAACTGCCTTCTACTTTTCATTTACCAAATGAAATAAATTTCAAAACAATTTACTCATCTTTCCTGTGTTGAATCTTTAGACTCTAGCAAATCCTGGCTTCTTTTGTAGGCATCTGTCAGGCGTCAGACAGGAACTAAGGTAGTCAGATAGATAGGTAGGTAGGTAGGCAGGTAGGTAGGTAGGTAGGTAGGTAGGTAGATAGATAGATAGAAAGTTAGATAGATAGATAGATAGATAGATAGATAGATAGATAGATAGATAGAAAGATAGATAGATAGATAGATAGATAGATAGATAGATAGATAGATCACAGAATTGCAGAAACATTCAGGTTGGAAAAGACCCTCAGGATCACCAAGCCCAACCCATAACCCTACTCTACAAGGTTCACTTCTAAATCATATCCCCATGCACCACATCCATATGACTTTTAAACATATCCAGGGTTGGTGACTCAACCACCTCCCTGAGCAGCCCATTCCAATGCCTGACCACTCTTGCTGTGAAAAAATGTTTCCGAATGTCCAGCCTAAACCTACCAGCCACAGCCTGAGGCCATTCCCTCTTGTTCTGTCACTTATTACCTGTGAGAAGAGACCAGCACCAACCTCTCCAGAACATCCTTTCAGGTATCTGCAGAGAGCAATGAGGTCTTTCCTCAGCCTCCTCTTTTTCAAACTAAATGGTCTCAACTCGCTCAGTCACTCCTCATAAGATTTATACTCCAGGCCCTAGATAGATATGGATGGGTTTCTGACACAGTGTGATGAATGTGCCTATGACAAGTCTTCATGAGAACTGAAATGTAACTGCATAGTGAACTGTACCTGTTGAAATTATGTAAGGATGTGTGGTGACAACACAGATGCTGAGGTCACACTGCCTCTTAGAGGAGCACCAATACCCATAAAGATTTCAGCAAGAGCTGTTTACTTCTCTGACAATGCAGTTAAGAGTGAGTGCAGGGAAAATGATTGATTTTATTTAAATTTAAGTTTCCATGCAGGAAATGAACAAATTAATTTAAGAAGAAAAGTAAATTATCAATGATTTCTGCCTGATTTTTTTTTTGGTAAACCTCTCAGAAACAAATGGAAAGTTAGATTTCCAGCAGAGCTGCAATAATTTGGAGAAGGACAGAGATAAATTTGATGATGCTGTGAGTATCTACCATTTATAACTCTCTTTTAGGTGGAATATGATGGTAGAATTGTGGAATTATGGCTTCCAACCTTCACACCACCCCCAGGTCTTTATCTGCTTGCATGCAATAGGTCCAGCAGAGCATTTTACTTCACAAGCTGTTGGAGGAATTTAATGCTCCACACATGACAGGAAGTTCTGGCACTGTTCCCTTTCTGCCATATTCTATTTCCAGAAAGCATCTGATAAATTGAAATCTCCCATGAGAACAAGGGCTAGTGATTGTGATACTTCTCTCTGATTCTTATATAGTATTTTTTATGCCACTTCATCCTAGTTGGATGGTCTATAACAGACTCCCATGGATATGTGCCTGGTCTTTTCCCTGTTCTTACCTATAAAAACTCAATCTTTTTGTCACCCAACAGGGAGTCCTGAGAGGTTTTGCAGCCTACCCCTGAAGCTATTGAAACTCTGGCCAGACACAGTCCTGAGCATCCACCTTTAAGTATATTTGCTTGAGCCCAAATTGAGTGATTTTGAGAAGTGCCTATCAAACTTAAAATTCCTATGATTCTGTGATGAGAAAAACCCAGAACTCAAAGACAGGCTGGCAGACTGTACTAATTTCTCTTCAGAACAAATCTTCTCTTGTCTTTCAGAATGCAGAAAGCAGCAGTCTCAGACATGCCTTCCCACAATTTAAAAAAGACATCACAAGAACGTCACTGTAATTAAAAAAGATAAAATTGGTTTTGTCCTGCTTCACTGGTGAGACAGGTAAAGGCAATTTGAACAGTCACTTGGTGGATTCCCATGGACTCTGTGGTAGTCCTTCTGCATTGCTAAGCAAAGAGGAGGCCAGCAATGGTGGACCTCATTTGTTTTTGCAGGGTGAAGGAAGGTCCTATCCTTTACTTATAGTAGGCATGTGAAAAATAACCATAAGGATCTCTGGACTTTCTACACTGGATAACCAAGTTCCTCATCAAATTCTTTTGCTATTACTTCTTCCTAAGGTTATATGATCTGCTGTTTCTTCTTCAGTGGTAACTTAACGAAGGCCACACCGACCTGCAGAGTAATCTGTGCAGAGTAATTATTTTCCTCTTCTTAGCACAACTTCAGTCTGTGTCATGTAAAACTCTAAGAGAGAGGCCAAGAGTGGTTTGAGGGGTACATCAGAAACTTTTCCCATCTGTCAGAGTGGACGCAGGTCATGCCATACCATTTAGTCTCATTCCTAGAAAATAGGCCTTAGACCTGTTCTGTTTGCTAATGCAGGAATATCTGTTCAACATCTTTATCAATAACATTGATGAGGGGACAGAGAGTCTGCTCAGTGAGTTTGCTGATGACACCAAACTGGGAGGCTAGGCTGATACAGCTGAAGGCTGTGTGGCCATCCAGTGAGACCTGAACAGATTGGAGAGCTGGGAAAAGAGGAACCAAATGGGGTTCAACAAGGACAAGTGCAGAGTCCCACACCTGGGAAGGAATAATAGATTGCATCAGTACAGGTTGGGAGGTGATCTGCTCAAGAGCAGCCCTGTGGAGAGGGACCTGGGAGAGTTGGTGGATAACATCCATGGGACAGCAATGTGCCTTTGTGACCAAGAAGGCCAATGGGATCCTGGGGTGCGTTAAGCAGAGTGTGTCCAGCAGATCAAGGGAGGTTCACCTCCCCCTCTACTCTGCCTTGGTCAGACCTCATCTTGAATACTGCATTCAGTTTTGGGCTCCCCAGTTTAAGAGGGACAGGGATCTGCTGGACAGGGTCCACCGGAGGGCTAGGAGGATGATTAGGGGACTGGAGCACTGCCTGATGAGGACAGGCTGAGGGACCTGGGCTTTTTAGTCTGGAGAAGAGAAGACTGAGAGGGGATTTAGTAAATGTCTATAAATACCTGAGGGCTGGGTGTCGGGAGCGGGGGACAGGCTCTTCTCACTTGCTCCCTGTGATAGGACAAGGAGCAATAGAGGTAAGTTATAGCACAGGAGGTTCCACCTCAACACGAAGGGAACTTCTTTACTGTAAGGGTCATGGAACACTGGAACAGGCTCCCCAGAGAGGCTGTGGAGTCTCCTTCTCCTGAGTCATTCAAGGCCCATCTGGATGCATTCCTCTGTGATCCGAGCTAGACCGTATGGTCCTGCTCTGGCAGGGGGGTTGGACTCAATGATCTCTTTGGGTCCTTTCCACCCCCTGACATCCTGTGATCCTGTGATCATCAAATTACAGTGACAGATTGATGATAAATTCTTGGTATCCAAACAGGAAGATTTTTCCTTTTTAGTAGTGTGAGGCTTCCCAAAGTCTAAGCCCTGAGGCTCTGGTTCTGTGGGTAAGTAAACCACTGCAAGAGTTTAAGAAGCTAGTACCTTAAGTATGTGATACTGCCTGTCTACCTATGGTTACCATTCCTCTGGCAGGCTTCTTGGAGTGCAGTAGTCCAACTGCTTTGGCATATATCTTTGCACACTTACCCATTTCCCACTTATTGCTAAACTATCATAGAATCATAGAATGGTAAGGTTGGAAGGGACCTCAAAAGATCACCTAGTTCCAACCCCCTGCCATAGGCAGGGACACCTCCCACTACTACAGGTCCCTCAAGGCCTCGTCCAACCTGGTCTTGAACCCCTCCAGCAGGGAGGGAGCAGCCACAACCTCCCTGGGCAACCTGTTCCAGTCTCTCACTGGAACTTTCTCCTAACATCCAGTTTAAATCTCCCCTCTTCCAGTTTAACCCCATTGCCCCTCGTCCTGTCATTGCAAGACCTTGTAAATAATCCCTCTCCAGCCTTCCTGTAGGCCCCCTTCAGATACTGGAAGGCTACTATAAGGTCTCCTCGAAGCCTTCTCTTCTCCACGCTGAAGAGCCCCAAATCTCTCAGTCTGTCCTTATAGCAGAGCTGCTGCAGCCCTCTGATCATCTTTGTGGCCCTCCTCTGGACCTGCTCCAGCAGTTCAATGTCCTTCCTGTGCTGGAGGATTCAGAATTCATTCATTAACTTTTAGAATGAAATGTCTAACACAAGAGTTTTCCATCTGTCACCTCTGCTATAGAGATGCTGGTTTCCAGTAGGTATCTTAAAATGCCAGACCATATGGGACAATGAGAATCAAAATCCAAATAGGCTTTCAGCCCTTTGGAATGCCATCCAATACTTCTTGGACTGTCTAGTGATCCATGGTGCAAAAGGCACAGGTTATCTCAAAGCAATGGGGATTTCATACGTTATATTCATAGTTAAAATAAATTTGAAATCATGAGGGGACAACCTATGATCCTACTTAATAAAATGATCTTGGGGAGGGAGAATTAGGAATGTAGAAATTAAGGTTGTATTACAGATGGTTAACACCTAGATATAAACCAGTTGGAAAAAACTCAGCTTTTCAGGATCTGTTGCAGATGAAGAAAGCAATTAATTCTCATCAGAAAGTGATTTTGACAGATGCCATAATATGCAGGTAGCATTAAAGGTTAGTGAATAATTTAAATGGCAATCTAGAGCACACTGAAATACATTTGAAAATAGAAAATTTATATAGAAAAATGCCCAGCTTATTTAATTTTTCATCACATATCTTTGAAAATAACAGTAATAGTCCTAACATGACCTTAGCAGGAATAAAAAATTGCTTATGGGAAAAATTGTAATTCACTCATTAATTCTGAAGCCTTGCTGTAATAAATTGAATTACATAACAGACATCAGTTCAGTCGTGCATGGTTTAGTTTCTTGAAGTGTGATGTAATCTAGCTTTTCAAATATTTTGGAACATGAAAGAGGGAGTTCTTAGGAATGTAAGGATTTTATACTGGAACAAAGTAAGAGTGTCTCTACTCCAGGAGTCTACTTTGAATGGTTATCACCCAGAAACATCAGGGGGAACATTATCTGTTACAGAATACAAATAATTGTCCAGTTCTATATAATGAACTTGGTTTTGGTTGATTCTAAATGGTGATCACTTTATTTCCCACAGTATTAGGGTTGATTGATAGTTTATATTGTTTGCCCTTACTTGAAGCTTAATTGAAGAGAGAAGTCCCATTTATCCCTATTAATGCTCTTTATATTCTCATCTTTATTACTTCAGCATCATTCCAAAATATCTCCTTCAGGACAAACGCATTTGCTTCGCCTTACAGTTCATCTAAATGGATCTGAATCAAGGGCCTTGATTTGAAAATGTCATCAAGATTTAATCTACCTCCAGAGTAAAGGTAAAAATTACCTGGGAGTTAATTCCAACACCAGCGGCTTTATTTAGACAGCAGCTTTGATGTAAAGCACCAGGAAATGGTAAATGGGGAGCATACAGAGAAATAGGAGCAGTAATTAGAGAAGGAAGTAGGAACAAGCTATCAAGTGCTTGCATAGAAAGGAAGCAAAGAACCATCAAGTGGTCATTATACCTGTGCTAAAGCAGTGCTTAAAGAAAGAAGAGAGAAAGATTTAAAATAAAAGCACAGGATGAAGTTAAGTGAATCACTTGGAAAACATCCTCCTTGGGAAAACAGCCCTTTGAGGAGAGGAGCACTGCTCACAGCATAGTAAATAAGAACATTCATTATGGAATTTAATTTATTCTGCACTGCCGTTGGTTAGTTGAAGTCAAATCGCATATTGCCAGAGAGAAATAATTGTCTTGTTCAGGATGTATATTTGTAAACTGAGTGCTTGCATCTCAAACACTGTGTTTGCATGAAGACACAGGCATTAAACACTGACAGGGCAAGAAAAATACTGAGTTTCTTAGAATGCTAGAGCAAGAGAATCTGCCTTTCTCCATTACCATACCTGCAAGTTATCAGCTGCAACTATCAGGGAGAAGTTGTCAATCAACTCTATTGCTAGGATGAAAGAGTAGATGGTACAGTTTAATTTTATTATGGAAATTGATTTGCATCTTTTATATGTCTTGATTGAAATCTTTCCAGGTAATGGCATTGAAGAATACTCATAAAACTGCCATGACTGTGGTAATAACTATTATTATGATTGAATTTAATAATAAAAAAACCTGCCTGCAAGATAGGCAATATGAATAATTCATGTACAGTGTTGCTTAAAATGTGATAGAGAGAAAAAGACTTGTAGGAAAATTCTTAATGTATCCAGACAGGGATGATAATTGGTTTTTGCAACTAAATGAGTACTTCATGTACAAGACAGCACTAACAAGGCAGGAGAAGAAATTTACACACTGGGCAGACAATTTCATTTATCTGGTTACAGCAGGATAAGTGGAATAAATGGTTTTCCTTAAAGGAATTGACAGAAAATGCATATCCTGAAAATAATTAGTTTAGTTTACTCCTAGAGAACAACAGGAGACACAATAGCATCTTTTCAATATCTAATAACATATGTACTGTGTGCTTATGTAGGCCTTACTTGTACCATTAATCAAATATCTGCAAACACTGACCAGAACTTTTTCAGTGTTGTCATTTAGCATATACAGGAGACCAGCATATGGAGAATTGTTTCAGTTGCACTTTATTTAATTTTGTTTGATGTTATTTAAGTATACAGTATCAGCTAAGCTTGTATTTCCTGCTTTTATTGCCTACCATCTGGTGGAAAGAGCATGCAATAGTATAAAAAAGGGACAGATGACTAAGACAAATTTTAGTGTCAGAGTCTGAAGTTACAGTGAGTAAAAGTTCATCACGGATGTCAACTTCAGGAGCAGAAAGCCATGCAAGAACTCATTTCTCTACCTTTGCTTTGAGGCACTGACGAGGTTTGAGAGTCATCATCTCACTTGCAGATCTGACAAGCAGAATTTCTTGTATGTGAGCATCTGTGATGTCTCTCTAGAGCAAGAGTAGCTTGAGAACACATTAAATTCTCAAGCAGCACTCTACATTCTCCACTGAGCATCTAAAAGCAGGTTGTTATTTTCTGTTTGCCCAGGTTTCTTTACTACTGAATACATATCAGAATGACCTACAAAACAACACTGAAGTGAGCTGAACTAAACTTACTGCAATAGTGATCAGAAGATTTGCATGTGTGAGAAAATACTTCTGTGCCAAGAATCTTTCTACTGGTGTCAGGATAGCCTCTTTGTAACACTTTGATCTCCATCTTCCACATATTCAGGTGCTTCAGCTTTTGACTGGAAAATAACTGTTTGATTCCATGTTCTGCTTGCTATTATAGTCAGGGTTAGGCATGCTTATGAAAATATAGGAAGCTATAAACACTTGCATGTGGCAATGTAATAGGGAACATATTTCTTTTTGGAATAGAATCATAGATTCATAGAATGGTAAGGTTGGAAGGGACCTCAAGCATCATCTAGTTCCAACCCCCTGCCATAGACAGGGACACTTCCCANGATCATCTTCGTGGCCCTCCTCTGGACCCGCTCCAACACTTCCATGTCCTTCCTGTGCTGGGGGCTCCAGAACTGCACACAGTACTCCAGATGGGGTCTGATGAGAGCAGAGTAAAGGGGCAGAATCCCCTCCCATGCCCTGCTGGCCACACTGCTCTTGATGCAGCCCAGCACTCGGTTGCTGTCTGGGCTGCACGCACACACTGCAGGCTCATGTTGAGCTTTTCATCAACCCAGACCCCAAGGTCCTTTTCCTCAGGGCTGCTCTCCAGCCATTCACCACCCAGCGTGGATTTGTGCTTGGGATTGTGCCTACCCAGGTGCAGGACCTTACACTTGGCCTTGTTGAATCTCATGAGGCTGGCTCGGGCCCACCTCTGCAGCCTGTCCAGGTCCCTCTGGATGCCATCCCTGCCCTCTAGCAAGTTGACTGTGCCACACAGCTTGGTGTCATCTGCAAACTTGCTGAGAGTGCACTTGATTCCTCTGTCCATGTCACTGACAAAGATGTTAAACAGCAGTGGGAATATGCCACATTCTCAAATTAGAAAAAAAAAATTAAACCAAATTTCCTCCCTCTAAAATGCATAAGAACATTTATCTGCAGTAACATGCCACAATCAATTAAGTAGTCTGAAAAAAAAACTTGAGAATTGGATTTTCTCAGAATCCCTGTTAATACATTGTGCTTTACTCCTTCCTAATTCTCTCTTACTTGAACCTAAGATCAATCCTCTTTGTTCTGGCTTGTCACCAGGGTCTCCAATCAATATTGATAAAAGAAAACAACAATAAAGAAGGCTCTGAAAGCTACTGTGGAGAACTGTGGGAAAACCAAACCAAAACAAAACTGTATTCTTTTGTTATGACTATGGCTTGTGCCCTGTGTGTTTGTTTATGATGTATTACTTGCTATGGAGATTAGATCTAAAGGGAGTACACTTGAGAAGCTACACAATAACGTAACTAAGATACATCTCAACAAGTACTACAATACAGTAGCCTGGTTAATATGCTTATGGTTGCTTTGCCAATATTGAAATATGGAAATTAAAAAAAAAGCCTCTAGAACCTCTTTATCATTTAAATATTCTGTCCCATGAAGTAGTTTACAGGATGACTAAGAAAAAAAAAAAAAAGGTCAGAGCTTGAAAATTACAGATTGGTTCATAAGAAACCCAGAGGGCCTGAAGAGAATGTTGCCAGAGCCCAGGGGATAGCTGAAGACTCCTACTGATATTTGTCTGGCTCTCAAGAGTGGGCTGTGGGTGGACAGCTTCAAGGAGATGTGGTGCCACAGAACTGGTTAGGAGTGACAGCTGCTGCAGCTGCCAAGCATACAGCAGGCTAAGTTTCTGTGTACCTGGTCTCCAATCAATAAGTTGCTGTAGAGATGACCAGAACAACTTGCATCCCACTGTGGGTCCACATGTATTCAACAGTCCACTGAGTCACTCCCACATGAATGACACCTCCTTGCAGCTCTCAGAAGCCTCTCAGAAGTACCAACTTCACCATGGGAAGTGTACAAGTATTGTTGAGCACAGTAGATTTTGCACATGCGTATTGTGGGGTATTTACTTATAGCTACAAATGATTTAAAAGAGTTTGATGCTGATAATCAGTAATAAATTTCCTTAATAGATTGAGTTATCAAACAATAATTTTATCTAGTGGCTCATGTGGGCTCACAGGTATTTTAAATGAGTAGTCTGCGTTAATTAGAATCAACCTCAGAAAACAGAAGATGTGTTTGATGTTTATTGCCCTTTTTCCTGGGTTCACAGCTGTTGTGGTTTGGATTTGCACCCCAGCAAATTGGAAATTTACCCCTAGAGTAAATATACCACAGAATTTTTGGAAGTTAAATGAAATTATATTTACAAAAGTATACCAAATATAAAAGTATGAAAGGTAAGAAACATATACAAGGCAAATTTACATTTCTTTACAGTTCAATAAACAACACAATACCGCATTGTACAATATTTCAGTTCTCTCCCATCCCTCTGGACACAAAGAGGTCCAGAGGGCTTGCTGTTTCAACCCTGCCACTATCCCTACCTTTTGCAAAGGCAGAACAAGAAAATCAGCTGGCAAGCACAAGGTCAGGAGCAGAGATAGAATAGTCCAAAAGCCAAGCAGAAGACAGTCAGAGAGAGTAAGAGTGAGAGCAAGAAGTACAGCAAAATATAAGGTATTCATCAGACCAATGGAATTAGATAAACATTATTATTGTATGTCCAATACTAATTTGTTTATTCTTTAGACTGGAATTCTCTGGGAAAAACACATTCTTATTTACAGTTAAGACACTGGGNGTTCTTCAAGTAAAGAGGTGCAGAGCAACAGAGATGTTGCATATTGTGTTAGTGAAATGCAAAAATGGTATGTAACTTTCAGGAATGAGGTGGACGTTCACAGAACTCTTTACAGATGTACTCTGACTGTTTGAACAGGATCTTATGAGGCTAAAAGTGTCTGAGCCAAATATCTTCTGAATTTTCTCTCTATTTTTCACTTAAACATAGAATCATAGAATCATAGAATGGTAAGGTTGGAAGGGACCTCAAGCATCATCTAGTTCCAACCCCCTACCATAGGCAGGGACACCT
>WBNM01001651.1:0-30660 GCA_013399055.1 Ramphastos sulfuratus
TGTGTTTACAGCATGGCAAAATTCTCAAGCATATATGCTCAATACAGTTACAAATATTTACAGAAATAATAAAGAAATCCAAACTCCCTCCCTGAAAAAGAAACTGCCCAGAAGGGCTCAAAGCTATCCCCCTCTTTCTGCCTCTACTTTTTCCCAGACAGACAGACAAACCAAGCAGAAGCCAGCAAAACTTACATTGTTTTCTGTTAGCTGAGATGAATGGAAAGATGTTAGAGGGGAGTTAAGAGGAAGTGATTAAATCCAGTGACACAGCCCCAAGTGAGAGTGATTGTTCATATTTTGACTTCTTATCCCTCTCAGGAAACCAGTGAATGATGTAGACATCATCATTAATTTCTTTTCACAACCAATGATCTAATTACTCTCATTAAAGTATTCCAATTAGCCTCAACCTAGCAGATGCAGTCATAAATATTCTGGAATTCTGGAATCACATTTCCTTTGTCAGAGTGGTGCTGCACAAATACTCTCCAGTCACATGTTGGTCAGTGGGTATCCAAAGCTTTTGTACAGGCAGGAGATTCCAGCTTGTTTCATCTCACCTGGATCCAACCTCCTTTCAGGAACCTGTAGAGAGCAATGAGGTCTCCCCTCAGCCTGCTTCTCTCCAAACTAGACAATCCCAGTTCCCTCAGCTGTTCCACACAAGACCTGTTCTTCAAACCCTTCACCAGCTTTGTAGTCCTCCTCTGGACATGCTCCAGGAGCTCAGTGTCTTGCCTGTAGTGAGATGCCCAAAACTGAACACATTATTCAAGGTGTGGCCTCAGCAGCACTGAGTCCAGAGGGACAGTCTTGTCAGTGGTGTCCAGTGCAACAGATGCAAACTCAAGGAAAACATTCTGTGTTGCAAGGGTGGCAGAGCCCCTAGAGAATGCTGCCCAGAGAGGCTGTGGAGTCTTGTCTGGAGACCTTCAAAACCACCTGGGTGCATTCCTGTGCAACTTGATCTAGATGAACCTGCATTAACAGGGGGGGCTGTAGCCGATGATTGCTGGAGGTCCCTTCCAGCCCCTACCACTCTGTGATTCTGTGTGCAGATGATGGATAGTGTTACTTCAACAGTCTCTCTGGTTTACTTGCTTCTTTCTGTGCCCCCTCTCAGAACAGAGAAACCATACTGTGGCTAGAGGTGCTGAGCACTGAGGTCCCTGTTGTTGAGGGAGCTACACTTTCTGTGTAACAAGATGGCAGAGTGGCTTCAGGCCTCCCCACAAAGCCACAGGCACCCCTCCACTCCTGGTCCTTGTGCTCTTCTCCTCCTTGATATGCAACAGCCAGGAGAGGTCTGTAGAGATCATCCAAGTTAACTCCTGCAGTCAGGATGGTGAGCAACACCATGTCTGGGCAGCTGTGGCTTTGAGACTCGTCAAGCCTTGAGTGACTGCAAGACTATTCATGCTTTCCCCTCTGCCCAACCCAAAGGCAGAATTGCAGTCCAGGAGACTGTACTTGCAATTAGGAGTGAGAATGTTCCAAACAAGGAGGAGCAATATAGGGTCTTTCCAGCAATTAACAAGAAACAATTTATTTTGGGGGTTGTTTTTCTTTGTTTTCTTTCTGTGCCTTTCTTTCTTTGTTTGACTTTCTGTGTTTTCCTCCTTTGTCATGTACATAATGGTGCCATGGTAACATTGAGCAGTTCCAACTTGCCTTGGTGTGCACATTTTGACTGGTTTTGGAGTCAAGAGAACATTTGTTCTCCTATTTCATAAAATCATAGAATCACAGAACAGTTTGGGTTGGCAGGGACCTGAAAGATCATCTAGTTCCAACTTTCTGTTGTGGGCAGGGACACTTTTCTCTAGACCAGGGTCACACAGACTCACAGGATGTCAGAGTTTGGAAGGGACCCAAAGAGATCAGTGAGTCCAAGCCCCCTGACAGAGCAGGACCAGACAATCCAGCTCAGGCCACACAGAAACACATCCAGACNCTTTGAACACCTCCACGGAGATAGAACAACCTGTTCTATCCCTAGCAGTGCTTCACTGTTAGAGGGAGAAGGAAATCTGGATCTATTTCTAAATTAAGTGTCCTTTTCAAAGTTAACTAAGTCTTTATTAATGGTGCAGAAATCCTCATTAAGGAGGATAAGACAGTTGGCAGAGGCAGCCCAGTTTGGCATTCCAAATCCCAGGCTAGGACTGTCAGTTTCAAATCCAAATGTAATGCAAAAATGCTGTGAATGAAGGAAAGAAGAGGTCTTCAGCTATCATTTTGTTTCATTGTCAAGGTTTGTGCAGGGAATGCCAAACCATTGACAGGCAATTACAGCCTCCTAAAGGAATCTTGTTTCTCAGCATGTGATTTCACTTCAGACCATGTTTATGCTGAGTGAAGATTTACAGCAGGAGAAGAGAGTACACATTCCAAAAATAGCTTCAGTTGGTCATTTGGCCAAGATTTAATCTTCTGGGTAGGAAACAGCTGTAATAAGCATTGCTGATCAGTGAGAAAGGTGAAAATGTGCAAATATGTTTCTCTCTACTAGGCCCAGTGATTTGGACTATGACACACACTGAGATTACCTCAGCACTTGCCCCCAATAAGGTCTGCAGCTTGAGTGTTATTTTATTTAGTCAGAGTTGTTGCTAATTGATTAGTGCTCCCTATCTCACTCTTTCAGGCTTTTACTTGTCACCACCAGTCCCCATCAGAGGCAGAAACCACTCAAGCATGAATCACAGAATGCATCTGGTTGTAAGAGACCTCCAAGATCACCCAGTCCAACCTCTGACCCAACACTAAACCATGTCTCTAAGTGCCAGGTTGGTCCACGTGCCACTTGAATACCCTCTGGGATTGCCCTGGACTAACCATTCCAATGCTTGAGAACCCTTTCAGTGAAGAAGTAGTTCCTAATAACCAGCCTAAACCTCCCTTCAGGTAGTTGTAGTGAATGATGAGGCCTCCCCTCAGCCTCCTCTTCTCCAGACTGAACAATCCCAGCTCCCTCAGACGCTCCTCGTGGGTGATGTGGTCCAAGCCCTTCACAAGTCTCACTGCCCTTGTCTGGACACAGTTCAGCACCTCAATGTCTTTCCTATAGTGAGAGGCCCAGAAGTGAGCACAGTACTCAAGGTGTGGCCTCACCAGTGCTGAGTATAGGCAGATGAGCACCTCCCTGCTCCTGCTGGCCACAGTATCTCTAATACAAACCAGGGTGCTATTGGCTTTCTTGGCCACCTGGGCACATCTTCAGTCAATTGTCAACTGATACTCCCAGGTCCCTCTGAAAGTTGCAACTTTCCAACCACACTATGTGGTGTCCTTATTCTTAACACATCTCAGCAAGCCTGTGAGCGAAGCAGACATCACCATTGTTTTGCTTTTCACAGCCTATAATCTAATTTTTTTCATTAAAATATTCCAATTAGCCTCAAACCAGCACAGACTGATGGTTGGACTTGATTTTGGAGGTCTTTTCCAACAATTCTGATTCTCAGATCCAAAATATTGGGAAGTTTTTGTATGCAGGTTAGTGAGCCATGCTACAGATCCCTCTGTGGGTACAGCAAGAATATGCTTAAGCAGAGGTTGCTGGAATGAAGTAGACATTGCCATGCTGGCTAAGATGCCATTAATATTGTACTTCTCTTACTGTTGCTCTGATTCAGCCAGGGGATAAATTCATCACCCACTCTAGCTGCTTAATAACCAACTGTCACAGTCCTTGTAACATAACACTTTCATTAAATTCAGAAATAAGACACACAAAAGGACAGAAAATCATTCTGGGAAGCCTTCCCCAGACAGATAAATGCTACTAACAATAAAGTAAGCTGTTATTATTAGCATTGTGATGTTAATGAAAATTATGGACAATTATCTGCTCTTGAAGAAGGCTCTTCCCTTTCTGCATAATTCTGGGTTGTTGAGTTTGGGTTTTTTTTTTCTTCCCCTATCTATTTTTTTAGTGCAAAAGATGTAAAAAAAAAAAAAAAGACACCCACACAGTTTGCAGAAGTTTGGGAGAAATGGTTCTATTTATTTATGTAGCAGAAGTTCTTAGGAAGCAGATTAGGCTAGGACCAAGATTGTTCAGTTTGTCACTTTAAACCTTCTGAATCATGGTCACAATCTACACCATCAAACTGATGTTGGTTACATTTCTCTTGCAGGAACGTCTCTTGATGAGTCTTTTGCCCAGGAATGTTGCAATGGAAATGAAGGAAGATTTCCTCAAGCCTCCTGAAAGGATTTTTCACAAGATTTATATTCAAAGGCACGACAATGTTAGGTAGGACTGATGTGGACCATGTAATAATGTCAACATAAATTAAGAATACTTAGTACAAATAACAGTGAGGTGCAATTGCAGCCAGGTCTTAGAGAAGGAAAATCAAGCAAGACATTGAAGGTTGGCTCTTCATGGCTTGGATGGGTAGATGTTTTGCCAGGGTAAAAACTGTCTGGATGGCCATGCCCAAAGAGTGGTGGGAATGGAGTTAACTCAGGTTTGCCACAAGTGGTGTTCCCAGGGCTCAGTGCTGGGGCAAGTTCTCTTTAACATCTTTATCAGTGATCTGGATGAGAGAATTTTGTGTTCCACCAGCAAATTGGTGATACTAAACTTGGAGGGAGTGTTCATCTGCTGGAGAGTAGCAAGGTCCTGCAGAGGAACCTGGAGAAAATGGATTGATGGGCCAAGCCCAGCTGTATCAGCTCCAACAAGACCAAGTGCTCAGTCCTACACTTGGGTCACAACAACCTCATGAACACTCAAGACTTGGGGCACAGTGGCTGGAAACTGCTCAGCAGAGAAAGATCTGGGGGTGTTGATCAAAAGCCAGCTGAACATGAGCCAGCATGTGGCCAGGAAGACCACCAGTATCCTGGCCTGGACCAGCAAGAGTTTGGTCAGTAGGACTAAGGAAATGATTTTCCCTCTGTACTTGACACTGCTGAGGCTGTGCCTTGAGTACTGGGTTCAGTTTTGAGGGCCTCACTACAAAGAAGACATTGAGGTGCTGGATTGGGTCCAGAGAAGGTCAGTAAATCTGGTGAAAGGTTTGGAGAACAGGTCTGGTGAGGAGCAGCTGAGGGAACTGGGGTTGTTTAGTCTGGAGAAGAGAAGGCTGAAGCAAGACCATCTTGCTCTCTGCAATTCCACAAAAAGAGATTGAAGTGAGATGGGTGTCAAACTCTTCTCCCTGGTAACAAGTAATAGCACAAGAAATGACCTCAACTTGCACCAAGGGAGGTTTTGGTTGAAGGTTAGAAGAAGCTTCTTCCCTGAAAGAGTTTGTCATCCACTGAAACAGGCTCCCCAGAGAGGTGGTTGAATCTCCATCCTTGAGGTATTTCAAAGAGGACGAGACCTGGTGCTGAGGGGCATGGTTTGTCAGCAGACTTGGTAGAGTTAGAAACTGGTTGGACTTGATGATCTTAAAGGTCTTTTCCAACCAAAACAATTCTACAATTCTGTGATTCTGTGCTTTCTCATTTATGCAAAGGGGGAATGATTGCAGCAGGAGGACTGACTCGTCTCAGATGTTAGCAGTGAATCAATAAATGGCTTAGAATAGTAGCGCTGCGAGGCAGAGACATCTTTTTCACATGAGTGGTACTTGTTTTGCATGGTGACTTTCACACATTTTTGTTTTCCTGAGAGCAACATGTATTACTTTTAATGCAGTAGATTTTCTGGCTTATAGCATGAAAATATGGAAAGAAAGTGTGAGGTAAGCTTAAAAAAAACCAAACATGTATTTGCTCCCATCTTATGAACATTCCTTGGGTAGTGGTCGAGGCTGGGATCTGTTTCTGTCTCTTGTTCAGTAGAAGTCTGTTGTGCAAATGCCCTCATTGATACCAGTTGTTGTTTATGTTAATTTGCTGTTCTTCTCTGCCCCCAAACAAAACCCTTAAGGATATTGTCTGAATGGTGTTGATTTCTTACATTGCTTTTGGCTACTTGTTCACCAAGTGCCTTAGAATCATAGAACCATGGAACTGTTGAGGTTGAAGGGGACCTTTGAGAGAGTCAATCCAACCACTCAGCTAGAGCTCACAATCCCACTACTACTGCTAAGCCACTCCCATTGAACCATGTCCCTCAGCACCACATGCATGCCTCTTTTAAATACCTCCTGAACAACCTGATCTAGTTGAAGATATCCTTGTCAGTGCAGGGGGGTTGGACAAGATTACCTTCAAGTATCCCTTTGAACAAGATGCATGCTGTGATCCTATGATTCTACTATTGATTACTCTTAGATTCTGGTTCCAAGCAAGACAAAGATAATCATAACCTGAGTAGTACATTTCTGCCTTGTAGAGAGTCCCAGATCTCTGCACTGGTTACAGGATGAGTGGTCTTCAACAGCATTGCTTTGCAGGTGGATTATTTGATTATAATGCTACTGAGTCTTGCATTGAATTTTTTGTGCAATGTAAACTCAGGCATACCCTACAGGAAATGGTGTTTCACATAACCACTAAGGCTGCTGTGATTTACTCATGCTTTTACATGGACTTTACAGAAGATTTTGAACCTGAGCTCCCTGCCTGGAGAGGTGAATTAATTCTGTGGCATTAAGAGGGTACTTTGGGGGCAAACAGAAGCACAGTAAGATGGTCTCATTTTAATGTCAAAGGAAATATCTGAAAACAGGAGACTTCCCCTTACCATCTATACTATAAGATACTATAAATATAAGATAGTATACTAAGATACTGTAAGTATACTATACTACTGTGATACTGTGCTGTCATTCACTGAGACATGGACAGGCTGGAGATTTGGACAGAGGAGAACGTTCATGAAGGCTTACAAGGGCAAGTGTAGAGTCCTGCACCTGGCAGGGAACAACCCCCTGCACCAGGACAGGTGAGAGGTTCACCTGTTGGAAAACACCTCCATGGAGAGGGACCTGGGAGTGCTGGTTGAGAAGTTCCCCATGAGCCAGCAGTGTGCCCTTGTTACCAAGAAGGCCAGTAGTCTCCTAGAGTGCATTAAAAAGAATGTGACCAGCAGGTGAAGGGAGGTTCTCCTTCCCTTCTACTCTGCCTTACTGAGAGCACAGCTGTGTCTGGTTATGGTCTCCCCGGTTTGATGGAGACAGGGAACTACTGGAGAGAGTCCAGAGGTTATGGAGTCCCCTTCCCTGGAGAGATTCCAAACCTACCCGGACATTGTGATCCTGGACAACCTGCTATGGATGACCCTGCTTTAACAGGGTCGTTGGACTGGTTGATGCCCAGAGGTTCCCTTCCAACACCTCTGAGTGGAGGCAATCTGTGGACTTGTATTTCAGTAAGGGAACTTGGATGGCAGAGAGGAATAGTGTCCCAGTAAATACCAAACAAGCTGTTGCTAGCAGGCCCTGCTAAATCTGACTTTCATACCTTGAACTTCGTTACTGCAGATCTGAATGCTTCAGGAGAACTCTGAGACACCACTGTGGTGAACAGCTCTGCTCCTGGGAAGTGCTGCTGGTGCTCAGTGCTTTACCTTTTTAAGGAAACAAAGCCATATTTTTGTTATTCTTTTGACTACTATCAGTGCTATACTGGCACACCTAAGATACCATCCTGTATTCTCATTTTCTTCTGCACACCCAGCACTCTGTAAGGCACTACTATTAAACCAACAAAATGAAACCCACCTCTTTAGTTCTAAATTCCTGGAGCTGTTAATCCCAGAGCTCATTTTCTGTTTTCCACTTCAGTGGAAAATAAAAGCAAGCAGCATTTTTACCTTTCCTGTTGCAAGGCTTTTTTCCCTAGGAGGTATCTGCAGTTGTCAGAGAATTATCCTGCAGAAGGGCCAGGCTGGAGGAGATAGGAATGCAATAAGTAAACTGAATGATACTTCCACAGCTCAGCTTTAAAAACAAGCAACAAAAATAAAACTCTCATAAAACAACAACAACAAAAAAGCCTCACCAGCAACAAACTCCATCTGTTTTAGTCTTCTAAATAGCTGCCTGAAAAGAAAGAGACTTTAAAGCACATGAGAAGTGAGATATTCATACAGCTTCATTCTTTACTGTAAAGGGTTAACCCTCCTGAGTGGAGGGAGTGGTCAGAACTTGACCCCATGCCTGCTCGACCCCAGGTGTAGTTGTTAGCCCAATCCCACTGCCTGTCTGGACCCCCTATATAAGCAGAGGAACTTCCTCTTGCTCTCTCCTGGCCTGCCTACCTGCTTGGTACCACCTTTGTTCCTGTTCTGCTGTCTTACCACCTGGCCAGTCTCTACCACACGGTGGGCATCCCTTCCATCCATTGCCATCCATCTGGTTGTATGTATATTTTGTATCTTGTTTTCCCTTCCCTATACCTATTTGTTAACTCCTCTACCTTAAATACCTTCTATTTGTTGCTAAAGTTTTTTTTTCTTTTACTTTCCAAATAGTAGCCAGGCTGTTCTTTGAGTGCTTTTATTCCTTCTGTCTCCTCCTTTCTTTCTTCCTTTCTAAAAGGGGTGGGAGAGGGGAAGGCATCCTACTATTATTGTATTGGCTTCTGTTAGATATATTTTGAGTCCCCTGGGAAGCTAAACACAAACCAATACATTTACTTTCTCCCAGAGGGATACATTACTTTGGAGATATATAAATATATATATATAATATGTATGTATGTGTGTGTGTATATAGATGTGTACATAGCAATATAGGTGTGTGTGTATATGTATATAGATGTGTGCATAGCAATATAGATGTGTACATAGCAGTATAGGTGTGTGTATACATATATATGTGTATATGGATGTGTACATAGCAATATAGATATATAAAGATACATATATATATCTATATGTCCCCTGTAAGAAGTGAACAGTGGACTGGGAAATGATACTGGCATGTTTCAGATACACCATGGCAATAGCCCTGGCTGATGAATTAGTTGATAAATATTTCACCAAGTATTAAATAGTCATTAATGACTTATCACAGCTCCAGAAGGGAATGCCTCTCCATGTTGAGGGCAAAGCTTTCAGTGATGTGTCAAGGAGGTGGATAGATGATGGCAGAGCAGTGGATGTGGTTTATCTTGATTTCAGTGAAGTGTTTGCCACTGTCTCCCACAGCATCCTCACAGCTAAACTGAGGCAGTGTGGTCTGGATGATCAGAGAGTGAGGTGGATGTGAACTGGTTGAAGGAAAGAAGCCAGAGAGTTGTGGTCAATGGGATGGAGTCCAGTTGGAGGCCTGTGACTAGTGGGGTCAGTGCTGGGACCAGTTCTGTTCAATATATTCATCAATGACCTGGCTGAGGGCACAGAGTGCACTGTCAGCAAGTTTGCTGAGGACACCAAACTGGGTGGAGTGGCTGCCACAGCAGAGTCTGTGCTGGCATTCAGCCAGACTGGGACAGGCTGGAGGGGTGGGATGGGAGAAACTTAATGAAGTTCAATAAGGACAGGTGTAGAGTCTGGCACCTGGGAAAGAACAACCCCAGGGATCAGGATAGGCTGGGGACTGCCCTGCTGGAGAGCAGCAAAGGGGAAAAGGATCTGGGGGTCCTGGTCAATGGGAGGAGGTTGAGCATGAGCCAGCAAAGTGCTCTGGTGGGCAGGAGGGGCAATGCCATTCTGGGGTGCATTAGAAGGGCTGTGGTTAGTAGGTCCAAAGAGGTGATTTGACCACCCCCCAGGCTGCCTCTGCCAGTGCTTGAGAGCCCTTTCTGTGGGGAAAAAAATCCTAATACCCAACCTGAACCTCCCTTGGCAACAAAACTTGTTGGCATTCCAACATTTGAAGAAGCTATGATCAAGGCACCCATGAGTAGATCTTTGTATGGTGGTCTTTCCAAGCTTGTAAGCTTCACTCTAGACTCATTTTTCAAGAATAATTCTTTTTTTTTTTTATAAAACCAAACTCCTTTTTTTTTCCATGGTTTAACATCTCTGTTTAAAGTTTGGAGAGAGCTTGTTTCCCATCCATTTCAGTGAGTTAGAGATGGAATTATTCATAGTTTTCTCAAGAACCCCACAGGCTCCTTTCTCAGGCAGTGTATGCCATTAAAATATCATTATTCCTACAAGTTGTAGTCTAATTAAAACAAATGGCCCATGTGGAAAGAAAAAAAAAAGGACACACAACTCTTACTCCTTTTCCTGAGTGCTTGTTTATACCAGTGGCTCCACTGAAACCAGCAGGACTATTCTGGTCTGCAGAGCCACAGGTGTGTGCCTGTGTGAAGGCTGAGAGAGCTGGGTGTGGCCAGCTAAGAGAAGGCTTAAGGGAGAACTTAATAACATGGACCAGTACATAATGAGTGGCTACCAAGAGGATGGAGACTCCCTTTTTATGAGGAGTCCCCTGCAAAAGATGAGGCATGATGGGTACAAGCTGTCCTGGGGAGATTCTGATTGGAATCCAAAAGAAAATGTTTCACCATGAGAACAGTCAGACATTGGAACCATCTCCCAAGGGAAGCAGTGGATTCCCTACACTAGACAGTTTTAAAATTCAGCTTGACAGAGCTCTGGGCCAACTCATTTCAACTAGACTATTACCTAGAAAGTTGGAGCAGACAACTCTTGGGGTCCCTTCCAAGTTGGCATCTTGTGATTCTGTGATTTGGAGTGCTGTTAAAAATGAACATTTGCCACCTACAAACTCTTACATCTCTCATATAACTTGGCAGGATTCCTCCTTCTCCTATCTCACTCACATGCAGAGTGAGATAGAAAAGGATTGCTCCACCAGTGCAGGGTTACAGGTGAGAAGGGAGCTTGAAGTCCCAGACAGGGTAACCATAGCTGTTGAGAGAGAAAATCAGTGACAAATGTGTCTTGCATTCCAGGTAAAGCAGTCAGGAGTAAAGATTTCAAAGTAGTCTACTTCTGCTGTTGTCCTGAGCTTTTGGACTTCTCAGTGTAGGACTTGTTTGTTTTTGTAGGAAGCAGACCTCTAAGCCAGGAAAGCACTGCTCTTGCAACACAATGCCATCACGTAGGCTTTAAAATCAAGAGCACTGCAGAAATGTCATGGAATCACAGAATGGTTGGCTTGGTAGGAATCTCAAGGATCAACTAGTTGCAACCCACCTGCTGTGGGCAGGGATGCCTTCTATGAGAGCAGCTTGCTCAAGGCCCCATCCACCCTGTCTTTGAATGCTTCTGGGGTTGGAACCTGCACAGCTTCTCTGGGCAACTTGTTTTGGTGCATCACTGCACTCATGGGTAAGAATTCCCTCCTGATGTCTCATCTATGTGGAACTTCTTCCAGTTTGAAGCTGTTACCCCTTACCCTGTCACAATATGATTTCTAAAAAGTCTTTGTCCAGCTCTCCTGTAGCCCCATTCAAATACTAGGAGGCTGCTCAAAGATCTTCCCAGAGAGGCTGAACATCTCCAACTCTCTCAGCCTGTTTTCGTAGGAGATGTGCTCCAACCTTCTGATCATCTTTCTGGCCTCTTTTGGACCCACTCCAACAGTTCCCTGTCCTCCTTGTGTTGAAGGCTCCAGAGCTGGACACAGACCTCCAGATGGACTCTCACAAGAGCAAAGTAGAGCCCTCAACCTGCTGCCCATGTTCCTTTGCTGCCACCCTCCTTCATCAAAAGCTCTGAATGACAATTCATTCATTTTCCCCTGTAGGATTTAATTTGAACTTTGGCATGCTATAGTAATTTGAGATGCTAATAACTTAGCTGTCTGAAAGTCAAAGCAAGTGAAGTTTATACCAGATCAGACAAACTTGCCCAACCTGAGAATTTACTTGCTGAAGAATGATAAGGCTGAAAACTGCAGGAGAAATGATGAATATCTCAAAGAGCAGAGGACTGTAGAGTTTTTGGTATGCACACATGCAACCAGATGGTATCTCCTTGGGATCCCTTTGCTTGCTTGTAGGGAATAGGATCAGGAATAAGAACAGGAATTGGAATTGAAATAGAAACAGGAATAGGAATGGAAATAGGAAGAAGAGGAGGAATAGGATCATTACTGAGCTCCTTGGCAGTGTGACAATGCTAACTAGGCTAAGCTCTCTGCTAGATCCATAGCCTTGCTAGCCATGACATTGACATTGCCTGTCACTGAGAGCATGCTTCAATCACATGCAAGCTGAACGACCAGAAGCAACCTCTGTCTTTTGTTTTCTCTTTCTTTCCACTTTAATTTCTTTTGTAGAGTCATAGAATTGTTTCAGTTAGAAAAGGCCTCAAAGATTGACTCCAACCATTGGCCTAAGACCACCATGACCATTAAACCATGTCCTGAAGAGCCACAATCTCTGGCTGTTCTGAAGTGCTTTCTTTAATAGTTGCACTTTACCAGAGTTGTTTTTTCCCTTGTTCCTTTTGGTTAGTTGGTTGGTTGGGTTTTCTGTGTTTAGAATCATACAATCATAGAATGGCTTAGGTTGAAGGGACCTCAAGGATCATCTAGTTCCAACCCCCTGCCATAGGCAGGGACACCTCCCACTAGCACAGGTCACTCAAGGCCTCGTCCAGCCTGGCCTTGAACACCTCCAGGGAGGGAGCAGCCACAACCTCCCTGGGCAACCTGTGCCAGTGTCTCACCACCCTCACTGCAAACAACTTCCTCCTAANCACCAGAGTGCCCCAGTGGCATCATTAAAGTTTCTGTGGAATGAAAGCAGGGAGAGTCATATCCCTGAGTGGTTGTTAAGAGAAGCAAATGTTAATGGGTAGTTTGTCACTTCTTGATTCTATATATGCCAGCATACATATTTTAAAAATAAAATTGCCTGGCAATCAGTGTGAATTGCCCTTCTATAAACCAGACCATTATGAGGACTCTTCCATGCATAACTAAGGTACCCCTAGTTCAATCCTCTCTGAGGATGTGAATCTCCATGGCTATTAGCAATTAACTTAGAGTGAACTGGAGCTACTTTGCTCTTCAGGGAGAGCATCTGCTGGGGCGATTATTGTCCCTTAACACTGACATCACTTCTGTAGCTGCTTTGTCTTAACTTTTCTGTCTGTAGAATCACAGAATGGTTTGAGTGGGAAGGGACCTTGAAGATCATCTAGCACCAATCCCTCTTCCATAGCCAGGGACCAGATTGCTCAAGATCTTGTCCAACTTGCCCTTGGGCACTTTCAGGGAGGGAGCATCCACAGCTTCCCTGGGCAACCTGTTCCCCTGTCTTACTGTAAGGAATTTCTTCCTAATCTCCAGTCTAAATCTGCCCTCTTAAAGCTCAAAGCCATTGCTCCTTGTCCTATCCCTGCAAACCCTTGCAAAAAATCCCTACCCAGCTCTCTTGTGGGCCCCTTTCAGATATTGAAATACTGCTCTAAGGTCTCCCCAGAACCTTCTCTTCTCTACACTGAGTATTGGACATGGTCTACATTTAAACCTCTCCTTGTTTTTCAGTGCATAATGTATCTAAATTGAAAGGCACAGGAATTTCAGCATTAGTTTGTGTTTTGCTAAGAAACAGGTGGACTTTGAAAATATTTGAGTATATTTCAAAGTGTGGTTTGAGCCTGGAATGTTTCAGGCATATCACTGGGATTCTGGCACTGCATATCTTTTTGCCTCTTGGTTTAGTACCCTTGTGATTTTCATGGCCAAAGCAAGAACTGCAGTCTCTTCTCTCTTCTCACATCCTGTAGCAGCTTTTGCCACCTCCTGCTAAAGGCCTTCTGTGTCCTTTAAGTTCCAAAAATCTGATCAGCACATAACAGTGGAAAGATGTTTATTGCATCCTGTAGGTGATTGGACTCCATTGTCAAAATCCCCTGGCTCTGGCTAAAATGCTGCCTCCATTTGTTGTAGGCATTGCACAACTAAGAGGAAGCCTTGGCACTGCCCCACAGTGCCTGTAGTCCAAATGGCAGAGGCTGAAGCAGCAGATGGACACAGAGGAGAGTTGCAAGAGATAATATTGGTCAGCACACTGGCTAAAACAGAATCTGAGAATCCCAGCATGGTGGGGGTTGGAAGGGACCTCAAGAGATCATCCAGTCCAACCCTCTGCTAAAGCAGGATCACTCACAGCAGGTTGCCTGTGATCACAATGTCCAGGTGGATTGGGAATCTGTCCAGATAAGGAGACTCCTCAGCCTCTCTGGCTAGCCTGCTCCAGGGCTCCAACATCTTCAGGGCAAAAAAGTTTATCCTCATGTTTAGGTGGAACTTCTGAGTTCCAGGTTGTGTCCATTGCCCTTTAGTCCTGACCTGGGCACCACTGAGAAGAGTCTGGCCTCATCCTCTTGCCCCCTACCCTTTAGCTCTTGCTGAGAATTGAGAAGATCCCCTCTCAGGCTGCTGTTCTCCATGGCAAACAGCTCCAGGACTTTTAGCATTTCCTCTTCACAGGGATGCTCCAAGCCTCTCAACATCTTTGTGGCCTCCACTGAAGTCTCTTCAGTAGTTCCCCATCTCTCCAACTGGGGGGCTCAGAACTGGATGCAAACTGAACCAGCTAATGCACTACAGTGTCAGTTCTAGAATTTCCAAGCTCTTTGTGTGCCATCCTCCTCAGGACTGCCACCTCGGAGTGGCAAAAGACCATAGAACCAGTAGGCTAGCAATCAGGTCTGTAGGGTCTCTGCTCATCCACTGGCTGTTTCCTGCCATCCTTGCTGAAAACTCAGCTTTGCTCACATTTGTGTTTCAGCCTCCCTGCCAAAGAAGCGCAGTCGCTGCTATTGTTCAAACATTTCATGGTGGTGGAAAAGGGCAGAGCTTGCACTCAGTGTTTCTTATGTTTAAAGGATTAGCAAGGATCCAGTAATGACTTAGAAAGGTACTTGTATATAAAATAAATTTCCTTTAAACTGGGGGGGAAAAAAAAGCATGAATGAATTCCCTGTGCTGTGTGCTTAATTTGATGTAACTGTATGTGTGTCAGCACTGCAGTGGTTGCTCTGATCATAGATTCATATGACCTTGAAGGTCATCTTGTCCAACCCCTCTGCAGGGATCTCTCCAACTAGATCAGGTTACTCAAGGTCCCTGCAGTTTTGATCTTGAGTGTCTCCAGGTATGGGACCTCCACCACATCTCTGGACAATCTGTTCCAGTATTTTACCACCCTCATTGTGAAGAACTTCCTCCTGATGTCCAACCTAAATCTACCATAGAATCATAGAATGGTAAGGTTGGAAGGGACCTCAAAGCCCATCCAGTTCCAGCCCCCTGCCATAGGCAGGGACACCTCCCACNCGTGGTGAGCAATTTTTTCATAGAGTACACTCAATGGAGGAGAGAATTAGGAGGCTGCCCTGAAGATTAACATGACAACATGGACCCTTTGTTTGTAGATTAAAGCTGTTGAACTTTGGATGACTCAGTTTTGTGCTGGCATAGGTTACCTAACCTGCTGTGGTTGAATGAGGGCTTTTAGAGGCTGGGTTAAATGAAATTACAGAAGCAGGGGCTGAGTCAGGAGTTGGGTTTGCTCTTTTTTTTGGTAGGTTATTGGAAAAGTTCAGCTTGGTTACAGGGAAAGGGAAACAGCAGACTTGTTAGCCCTGCTTTTGTAGCATCAGCTGTTTTATCTAGAGTGAAGGTTTGTTGAGGGGGAGTACATAGTGCTTCATTTCACCCAAGGTTTGCAAGCTCAGTCTTACTCTATGCCAAGTGTAACTAGGGCACGTAGCATGGGACTGCTGCTAGCATTTGCATAAATAAAGACTTGTTTGGCAGTTGTAGTCTGGGTATTGGAGATAAATGCATTAGGTTCCTGCAGTGGGCTCCAGGCCCTTGCCAACAAATGAAGGAATCTAAATAATTAAAAGGATCATAGCTCCATATTCTCCTGAGTTTCAGGATCTACATAAGAATTTTGATTCTCTACCTCACAGCAGTATCTGTGCTTCTTTCTTTCAACTACCTCCCTTTGTCATCACAGGTGGGTAGAGATTGTTAAAGCTGATTAAGCTGTTAGAGATTAAAACCTTGCTAACATTGATGGAAGCTGGACACTTCTCTGGGATGGGCAGCATGGCCCAGAGAATGCTGGCCTGAAGCTGGCAATGGTAGCTCTGGACAGGGAGGTTGGGGCCAAGTCTGCATGGATTCATAGAATCCTCAAGCTGAGACTGGGAAGGTTTAGATTGGACATTATGAAAAAGTTTTTCCCGGAGAGAGTGGTCAGGAACTGGACTGAGCTGCCCAGGGAGGTGATGGAGTCACCCACCCTGGATGTGTTTAAGGGTGGTTTGGATGTGGTGCTTGGGGCTATGGTTTAAGGTGAGTCTTGTAGAGTAGGGTTGTAGGTTGGAGTTGGTGATCCTGAGGGGCTTTGCCAACCTGGGTGTGTCTGTGATTCTGCAGGACCACATGATGGAGCTACTGCAGCCAAGTTCTGAGCTTGTGTGTCTCAGTACATAGCAAACATCATGCAAGGTTTATCAGTTTGGCTGTGGAACTGTACCAGTGGAGAAGTAGTCTCTGAAACCAGTTGAGCTGAATAGCTCCTAGCTGTAAAAAGCAGAAGCAATTGTTGGCTGTGCTTCTGGACTGCTCACAAGGGAACCTCATGAATGGAACTGCTGTGCCATAGACATGAAATTAAACAGGAGCATTGATCTGCTTGAGGGTAGGAAGGCTCTACAGAGAAACCTGGAGAAGTTGGACCAGTGGGCTAAGGTCAGTTGTATGAGGTTTAATAAGGCCAAGTGTCAGGTCCTGCATTTCATTTGCAACAACTCTGTGAATGCTGCAGGCTTGGGGCAGAATGGCTGGAGAGCTGCTCAGCAGACAAACCCCTGGGGGTGTTCATTGACAGCCAGCTGAGCATGAGCTAGCACTGTGCCCAGCTGTCCAAGAAGGCAAACCATGTCCTGGGCTGGATCAGAAATGGCATGGCCAGCAGGAGTAAGGAAATGATTGTGCCACTGAACTCAGCACTGGTGAGGCCACACCTCGAGCACTCTGTCCTGTTTTGGACACTGCAGTAGTACAGAAAAGACATTTAAGATGCTGCAGCAGGTACAGATAAGGCAACAAAGCTGGTGAGGGCTCTGGAGAACATCTTACAAGGAGAGGCTGAAGGAGCTGGGGAAGTTTAGATTGAAGAAGACAAGGCTAAGAGGAGGCTTAATTGCTCTCTACAGCTACCTGAAAAAAAAGTTGGAGTGAGGACAGTGTTGGCCTCTCCTCTGAAATAACTAACAACAAGACAAGAGGGAATAGCCTCAAGTGTTTCACCAGGGGAAGTTGAGGTTGGATATTAGAAAGAATTTCTTTCCTGCAAGAGTGGTAAGGTGTTGAGACAGGCTGCACAGGGACTGCCTACTGCCACCAGAGGTGTTGAAAAACCAAACAGATGTGGCACTCCACAACATGGCCTGGTGGTCATGCAGGAGTTGGGAAGAAGCTTGGACTTGATGATCTTAGGGCCTTTTCTCCAACCTTCATGATTCTCTCTACACCCTATGGCTGTGTAGTGTGGAATATAGGCATTGATAGTGTCCCAGGGGTTCTCTAAACAGGTTATGCTTTGGGTGCTATAGAAGAAGATGAGAATGAGAAGCTGTCCTGCTGTACTGATACCTCTGTGTCTTTTTTTCCTCCTTTGCAGCATTTTGTTTGCAGACATAGTGGGGTTCACGAGTTTGGCATCGCAGTGCACGGCCCAAGAGCTGGTGAAGCTGCTGAATGAGCTCTTTGGCAAATTTGATGAGTTAGCTACAGTAAGTACAACATTCTTATTTCCATGTGATTGAAGTTAGCTACAGTAAATACAACACTCTTATTTCCATGAGATTGAAATTGGCCACAGTAAGTACAGCATTCTTATTTCATGTGATTGAAATGCCCTTCTGAAAAAATGATGGATAAGTTACCCCCATTACAGATCTGCTGCAGCCACCCCATGTTAGGCATTTCTAAAGCTTGGATTTTTAAACAGTGCACTTCTATTGTTTAGGAAAGAAGTTGCTGGGTTTAAATATACTTTTCTCCCCCCCCTCCCCTCCATGGAGGCTTTCAGTGTTCTTCATTGGTTTTGTTTGCACAAGAGAGAAAATATTTCGACATTTACATTTCTATCCTGCACAGGGGAGGGAAAAAAAACCACAACAAAAAAAAAACCCAATCAGGGCAATGGAAAATAGGAATATTGTCAGTATGGCATAAAACTACTTTCTGTGATAATAAGAACCTAGAGAGTAAAATTAGTTTTTCACAGAGAGGACTGCTTGTCACTGAAATGATGGCAGCTTTTCAGCAAGCCTATTGCAGGCAAAATGAGATCCATATCATAATTGATGCTTATGTTTTGGTCATTGTACTTACATTGTGCCAGATTCCCCAAGGAAAAGAAAATGAGGGAAATGTTCTTTGCCTGTAACTCCTAGCAATCTAATAGCACCACAAGCACTTGAGGAGAAGGGTGAGGAATGATCTGCCTGGAAAAGTCACATATCTCCTCTCAAATGGCGCTGAAAAATACGCTGAAAATGTGTTTTCTCCCTCAACAAAACAAAACTTCATCAGACCTCTTATGTTTTGCCAGCCTTGTTCCTCAGATTTCATTGTTAGCACCTCCACATAAATTATGTTCCTCACCATCAAGCTCTCTTAGAATCATTATATTATAGAACTGTTTTGATTGAGAGAGACCTCTAGAATCAGAGAGTCCAAGTGTTCTCTAACCCTGCCAAGGCTGGTGATAAGCCATGTGTCTCAGAACCCTATCTCTGCCTCTCTTTTTCAACACCTCCAGGGATGAGGATTCAGCCAGTTCCAGTCCTTGAGAATCCTTTCAGTGAAGTTTCTCCTAATATCCAAACTAAACCTCCTCTGGCACAACTTGAGGTTACTTCCTCTGGTCCCTCGACTTGTTCCTAGGGAGGAGAGCCCAACTCCCACCTTGCTCTGATCTCCTTTCAGGGAGTTGTAGAGAGCAAAGTTGTCTCCCCTCAGCTTCCTTTTCTTCACAATAAACAATCCCAGTTCCCTCAGCTGCTCCTCCTTGAGCTTTCCTGCTTGGGCTCCTCATTTTTCTGGTCTGGCTTCCTTCAAGGGCTGCCTTCCCATTTAGTGTGACTGATGCACCTTTCTAATATCCAGCTGAAGTCTCCCTTCTTCCAGATCAAAGCCATTACCCTTCATGGTATCTCTACAAGCCCTTGTAAAAAGTCTCTCTCCAGCTTTCTTGAAGACCTCCTTCAGGTGCTGGAAGGCTGCTCTATGGTCTCCCTGGAGTCTTGTCTTCTCCAGGCTGAACAGCCTCAGCTGTCCTCATAGGGAGATGCTCTAGCCCTCTGACCATCTCCTCTGGACCCACCCCAACAGTTCTATGTCCTTACTGTGTTGGGGCCCCCAAAACAGGGGAAATTTTCATGAGGATTGTGATCAATTGGTTTAAAACAGCTGCAAGATAGTCATTATTGCATCAAAACAAAGTGCACTGATCATGAAATAATGTTGTGCTTTAGTCTTCAGAATGCTTGAAGAAACTGTGTGACAATCATGGAATGGCTTAGGTTGGAAGGGACCTTAGTGATCATCTACTCCAACCTCCCTGCCATGGCAGGGATGCCTCTCAACTAGACTTGGCTGCCTGAGGCCTCATCCAGCCTGGCCTTAAACATCTCCAGGGAGGGGGCAGCTACAGTCACTCTAGGCAACCTGTTCCAGAGTCTCACCACCCTCATACTGAAGAACTTCTTCCTAAGATCTGGTCTAACCCTACTCTGCCTCAGCTTAAAACCATTCTCTGTAGTCCTGTCAGTAGACACTCATGAAAAGTCTCTCTCAAGCCTTCCAGTAGGCTCCCTGCAGGTATTGCAAAGCAGGTCTAAGGTCCCCCAGAGTCTTCTCTTCTCCAGGCCAAACCCCATCTCCCTCATCCCGTCCTCATAACAGAGCTGCTTCAGCCCTTGGTTCATCCTTGTGACCCTCCTCTGGACTAGCTCCAGCAGGTCTGTGTTCTGCTTGTGCTGGGAACACCAGAACTGGACAGGGTTGTTTGAGGTGAGGTCTCACAAGAGCAAAGGGGCAGAATCACCTCTCTTGCCCTGCTGGCTACACCACTGCTGAGTTGAAGCTGTTTGAATTGAGAACAGTCAGACTTTGCTTCCTTTGAGAGATGATTCCAGTGGATTCCCCTGCATTCCCCTACACTGGACCCTTTTAAGCCTCAGCTTGCCAGGGTGCTGGGCCAGCTCATTTCAACTAGACTGACCTAGAAAGGTTGGACCAGATGATCCTTGGGGTCCCTTCCAAGCAGGCATTTTGTGATTCTGAGACTTCAAAGAAAGATGTAGTTGTGAAACCTGTGTTCCCTGTGACTAGCAAAGTGTGAGCTGTGAGTGTGCATGCTGAGTGCTGCTGCTTCTTAGGAAGCAACATCAACTGGAATGGGCAGTTTATGGCAACCTGTGCTAAAGCAATGTAATTGTAACTGCAGTGCTTTAAAAAGCTGTCACCAGTGTGGGAAGTGTAATGAGCATAAAGCAGCATACCTCTGCTGGGAATCTCATGGAGACTCTTGGCATTTTGGCATCCTGTAGGAACAGGGAGGCTTCCAGTTTTTACAGTATCATTCTGAAGCTGACCATAGAATCACAGAGTCAACCAGGTTGGAAGAGACCTCCAAGCTCACCCAGCCCCAGCCAATCAACCAGACCATGGCACTCAGTGCCCCAGCCAGGCTTTGCTTCAACACCTCCAGGGACAGCGACTCCACCACCTCCCTGGGCAGCCCATTCCAATGCCAATCACTCTCTCTGGCAACAACTTCCTCCTAACATCCAGCCTAGACCTCCCTGGCACAACTTGAGACACTGTCCCCTCCTTCTGTTGCTGGGTGCCTGGCAGCAGAGCCCAACCCCAGCTGGCTACAACCTCCCTTCAGGTAGCTGCAGAGAGCAATGAGGTCTGCCCTGAGCCTCCTCTTCTGCAGGCTGCACACCCCCAGCTCCCTCAGCCTCTCCTCACAGGGCTGTGCTCCAGGCCCCTCCCCAGCCTTGCTGCCCTTCTCTGGACACCTTCCAGCACCTCAACATCTCTCTTGAATTGAGGGGCCCAGAACTGGACACAGCACTCAAGGTGTGGCCTGAGCAGTGCTGAGCACAGGGGCAGAAGAACCTCCCTGCTCCTGCTGGCCACACTGCTCCTGATCCAGGCCAGGATGCCATTGGCTCTCCTGCCCACCTGGGCACACTGCTGGCTCATCTTCAGCTACTCTCTCCCAGCACCCCCAGGTCCCTCTCTGCCTGGCTGCTCTCAGCCACTCTGTCCCCATCCTGTAGCACTGCTTGGGGTTGTTGTGGCCAAAGTGTAGAACCCTGCACTTAGCCTTGTTCAATCTCATCCCATTGGCCTCTGCCCACCCATCCAGCCTGTCCAGGTCCCTCTGCAGAGCCTCCTACCCTCACAGATCCACAGCTGCTCCTAACTTGGTGTCATCTGCAAACTTATTGATGCTATACTCAGTCCCCTGGTCCAGATCATCAGTAAAGACATCAAACAGGACTGGCCCCAGCACTGATCCCTGGGGCACAGCACCAGTGACACCCGAACCAGGAGACAACAGATCTGGGACATGTAGAAGAGAGAGATCCTCCCAACATTTAGAGGCTGGTTTATGCTTTTGAGCATTAGCATTTTCTAGATGCTGTTTGATCTTGATTTTTGGTTTTATTTGATTCAGTTTTTGGGAGGGCAAATAGCTTTCCTCTTTTTGAAACGTTACATATTTTAAACATTCAAAACAGCTTCAAATACAGTTCCAGCTTGTGCCAGGGAGGTGAACCCTAGGTTTCAGCTGATTGTCATTCAATACCTTTGAAAGCTTGCTTGTGAAAAAAGAAAAAAAAAAAAAAGGAAGAAAAGGAAGAAAATTCCTCTTCTTCACAGTGTCTGCTAGAAATTATTTGTACTTCTATCATGTCCTTCAGTTTCTTACCTCTAGAGAAGAAAGGTTTTTCAAACACTTCTCTTGTACACTTTCTTTTACCTTGTAAATCACTGAGTCTCTGAACTCTGCTAGGAGAAGAGGTCATCAGGATGCAGTCCCTCAAACACTGGCAATGCTTTCTGCTGTCACAGTAGCACAGTTGGATTTCTTAAAGGAACAGGCTTAGCAAGTCCTATTTTATATAGGACTTTGTGGTCCCCTTAACTTCTGAGTCTGTGGGCCAGCTTCAGTCCCTTTGAAGAAGGGAAAGTGAGTCTATAACAAAGCAAAAATGACTGACAGTGTTGGTATCTTTGCAGGATCCTAGGCAGACATCAGAGAACCATGCTGTTACAGAATCATAGTCATTAAGACTGGAGAAGACCTTTAGGGCCATCAAGTCCAGCCATTAACCTAACGCTGCCAAGTCCACCACTCAGCCTTGTCCCTTGGTACCACATCCACATGTCTTCTGAACACTTCAAGGGACAGTGATTCCACCACTTTCCTGGCCAGCCTGTTCCAAGGCTTAAGCACTCTTTCAGTGAAGACATTTCTCCTAAAATCTAGCCTAAATGCCCCAAAGTGCAACTCTTAAATGGTTTCCTTTCATCCTGCACTTGCTGGTAAGTAGAAGAGAACAACCCTACCTCACTCCAACCTTCTTTCTGGGAGTTGTAGAGGGCAAGTAGGTCTCCCCCCAGACTCCTTTTCTCCAGACTAAAACCTGCCAGTTCCCTTAGCTGCTCCTCACCAGATCTGTTCTCCAGACTCTCCAACAGCTTCATTGAGGTGCTGGATCAGGTCCAGAGAAGGGCAATGTTTTTCTTGGAGTGAGGGCTCCAAAACTGAACAGAAGCCTCAAAGATGTGGCTCATCCATGCTGAGTCCAGGGGAGCGATCAGTTCCCATGGTTGTGCCAGCTGTGCCATTTCTGATCCAGGCCAGGATGCTGTTGGCCTTCTTGACCACCTGGGCACACACTGACTGATGGGCAGCCAGCTGGAGACCAACACCCCAGGCCTTCCTCCACTGGGCATCTTCCCAGCCCCTGGGAAAGCACAAGCCTGGATCATCCATGGGGTTGTTGTGACCCAACATTCTTCTAATATCCAACCTAAGTCCCCTGTGGTGCAACTTTAGGTCATTTCCTCTCATCCTGCACTTGTTAACTCAGGAGAAGAAAACCAAGCCCCACTTCACTGCAACCTCCTTTCCGGGAGTTGTAGAGAGCAGTGAGGTCCCCCCTCAGCCTCCTCTTTTCCAGACTAAACAACCCCAGTTCCCTCAGCTGTTCCCCACCAGACCTGTTCTTCAGACCTTTCACCAGCTTTACTGCCCTTCACTGGACCCACTCCAGGGGTCTTGTTCTCTACACTACTGTGCAAAATCTGAAGACATATTTCTTCAGGCCCTCCAACATGAACAGGATATCCATTTTTTCTCAGTCCAAATTCTTTCTCCTTGACATAATCTTCCACATGAGAGGTCTGAGAGTATCTGTGGCTCCCTCTTGGTAATAGTTGCAGAGAGCCAGAGGGCCTCCCCTCAGTCTCCTGTTGTCCAGATGAAACAACCCCAGCTCCATCAGCTGCTCCTCACAAGACCTGTTCTCTAGGCTGCTCAGCAGCTTTGCTGCCCTTCTCTGGACTTGTGAGCACCTGGGTCAGCTTATGCTGACAGCTCAGCACCTTCTGAGCATTGGTGACCTTGGATCTGTTCAGGTAACTAAAAACGACTTGCATAGCTGAGATAAAAAAAGACAAAACTTTAAAATAAACACAAACAAAAACAATTTTAAACACAAATTAAAACAAACACAAACAGAAGCAATTTAAAACAAATACAAAACTATTTAAAACAAACAAAACAAACACAAAACCAATTTAAACCAAATACAAACAATTGAAATAAACACAAAGTAATTTAAAACAAATAATTTAAAACAAACAATTTAAAACAAACACAAAATTTAACACAAATTAAAAGAAACAGACAAAACAAAACCAATTTAAGACAAACACAGAAATGAAAATTGAAACAAAACAAATTTAAAACAAGCACAAACAAAAGCAATTTTACACAGACAAAAAATAAAACAAATGCAAACAAAAAACAATTTAACACAAACAAAACTAACACAAGCATAAAACAAAGTTGAAAACAAATACAAAAATTGAAACAAGCACAATCAAGACAGAAGCAATGTAACATAAAACAAAAACAATTTAACACAAATGCAAACAAACAAAACAAAACCTGAAAACAAACAAACAAAACCTAAAGAAACAAAACAGAGAAATGAAACCCCATAAACCCTCCCAAACCTCAGAAGCACCAAAAAGGCCACCTCAGCAGCAACATTAAGGCTTTCTGGGATCTGAAAAGTCTTCTTTTTTAGAAGACTTAGCACTTGCCTGGTGCAGTCTCTCTGCTGAATAGAGGACCTGGCTGTATTCTTATGTGTTCTGCTTGGAGATGTCTGAAAGCACCTTAGACTTCATTATTTCTTTTGAGGCAAATGTTTTTGACACATGTGTTTTGCCAACCTTATTTTTTACCCCTTTTCCTTTTTTTTTTTTTTTTTTAAAATACCTTTAGGACCCTTGAGTCCAGTTGTCAGCCTAACACCACCCTGGCCATTAAACCATGTCCCAAAGAGCCATGTCCTCATGTTTCTTGAACACCTCCAGGGATGGTGACTCCACCTCCCAGGGCAGCCTGTTCCAGAGCCTGACTGATGTCTGTAAAAGACATTTGATGATAGAATGGGAGCAATTGGAAGGGATCTCCAGGGATCATCTAGTCCAATCCCTCTGCCAAGTTAGGATCACCTATGGCAGGTCACACAGGAGCAGATCAGGTGGGTTTGGAATCTCTCCAGGGAAGGAGACTCTGTAGGCTCTCTGGGAAGCCAGCTTCAGGGCTCCAGCACAGCAAAAAAAGTTAAATGCAACAGCACTTGGAGAGTTGCTTGAAACAGAAAACCTTTCTACCTAGCAGGTCGAATGAATTGCTTCAGACACTCTTTGCTTTCCAAGCTGGGCTTCTGCTTCACACTGACAGTCATGCCAGAGGGAATTCTGCAGCTCTGCTTGGAAAGGTCTTGGGAAAGCATCGCAGGTGGGCAGGCTGCCTGGCTAATGCAGCGCTAGCAGTCCCTGCTGCTTTTCATCATGTGCATTAAGGCAGATTATCAGCTGTTTCTAAACAGACGTTGCTTGTACCAACTGTGACTGGAATTTGTAAACGATGGCACTTGGATCCATCACCCTCACAAATGTGAGAAGTATTGCCTCGCCAAGGGCTTCTTTGGAACTCACTGAGGGAACAGAACAAAGAGAGGGGAAGGTTTTGCTTTGGGAATTTGCATATCAATCCTTAAAAAGATTGCTCTCACAAAGCTGCTCTGCAGCCTCTTCCTGGAAGCCTGCCTCACATGTCCAGGAAAAAAAGAAAACAAACTTTTTTTTTTCCCCCCAAATATTGTAGTGTCTTCCTTGATTATGATAAAGAAGGACACTGAGGATAACAGCTGATAAGGAACAGAGTGGTAGCTCCAAACCCAGCAGGTGACTTAGCCATATGTCTCCCATCAAAATTAATCTCTCCCCAGAAATGCTGTGGTCCTGATTTTCTTTCTCCTGCATAAGTAATAAATTGACTTGGAAAAATGGTAATGGATCAAACTCTGTGAAGGTTGTTTCCTGCCTTTCTAAAACTATTTATTGCTGTGCCAGTCTGACAGCAATGTTGTGTATCCTGTTAGAAAGAAAAAACCTCACAGAAAGGGGTTTTCAGGTATTGGAGCAGGCTGCACAGGGAGGTGGTGGAGTCATCATCCCCCGAGGTATTTAAAAGAAGCATGGATGTGGTGCTGAGTGAGTGAGTTTAGTGCTAGTGGCTTATCAGTAGTAGTGGGATTGTGAGCTCTAGGCAATCGCAAGCCATTGAACCTGCCTAGTTCTCTTCCAACCTCAACAGTTCTATGATTCTATGATAAATTTACTGCTTGCTTAATATATAAAACTAAGTAGACAAATTTCCTCAAGCAGTGTTACCATAGCTTCTCCCATGACTGAGAGAAGGTAATTCCCATCTTGCAGCATTTGCTCAGAACTTGGAAACATTTACCAAGCAGAGGAGCTCAGAAATGCTGCAACTGGAAGGGTGTGTAGTAACAAACCTTGAGTGCTAGTAGTGGTCAGTGTCCAAATGGAGAAGGGTGACAAGTGGTGCCTCTCACTGGGTCTGAATTAGGACCATGGTGGTTCAGTATCTTCCTCAATGATGCTGAGAGACTGAGTGCACCCTTGGCAAGTTTCCAGATGATACCAAGCTGAGCAGTGCAGCTGATAAGACTGAGGGGCAGGATGGCATCCAGAGGGACAGGGAGAGGTGGGCTGAGCTAAATCACATGAGACTCAATAACACAAAGTCCAAGGTCCCACACTTAGTGTCTTGATATCGGTCTAGGCTGGGGGATGATGATATTGAGAGCAGCCCTGCAGAAAAAGCTTTTGAGGGTACTGGTGGATGATTCCACCCCATATGAGCTGTGTTCAGCTCTGAGGTCCCAACACAAGAGGGACAGAGACCTGCTGGAGCAGGTCCAGAGGTGGCCACAAAGATGATCAGAGTGCTGGAACACCTCTCCTATGAAGATGGGCTGAAAGAATCAGGGCTCTTTAGCCTGGAGAAGAGAAGGCTGTGGGGAGACCTTATAACTACATTTTACTATCTGAAAGGGACCTACTGGAAGGCTGAGGAGGGACTGTTTGGAAGCCTTATAGGAATAGGATGAGGAGCAGTGGTTTGAAACTGGAGCAGGATAGATTTAGGTTGAGCATTAGAAGGAAGTTCTTCACAATGAGAGAGGTGAAATACTGGAACAAGTTACCCACAGATATGATCAAGGCCCCATCCCTGGACACATTCAAGCTAAGACTTGTGTGGGCCTGGGCAGCCTGATCTAGCTGGAGGTGTCTCTGCTGCCTGCAGGGAGGTTGGACAAGATGACCTTTGAGGGTCCCTCTCAACCCAATCTATCTGTGAATCTTAGGTGACTGACTCCTGTAGGCTGGCAACTGCACAAGAACATGTGTATGAGAGACTGAACCAGTGTGATTTTGTTTTCAGAAATGTTAAATTCTCTCCCTGCTACTCTGCCTCTTATTTTTCACTTTCCCCTCCTCTCTGTGCCACCCAAGCCAAGTCTTTATAGCACACTGCTGGAATCGGATTTCTGCTAATCCTCTCTCATCACATTCAAAACAGCTAATTCTGCACAACACTTACTAGCATGGTCCCAGATGTTTAAGTTGGATTCATTTAATCAGGTTATTTACTTGCCTGTGCCATGCTCTAAATGGGTAGAAGTTTCCATAGTCTAGCTAAAAGGGATACGATCATTTCTACCTTATTAAGAGGACTGCTTTGTTAAAGCCAGTTTGTTATGTGCCGTTTCACAGAATAACAGTCTTGGGGGTTGGCAGGCACCTCCAGACTTCACTGAGTCCAGCCCCCCTGCCAAAGCAGCTTCGCCTAGGGCAGGCCATGCAGGAACTCATCCAGGCAGGTTTTGAAAGCCTCCGAAGAAGGAGAGTCCAGAACCTCTTTGGGCAGCCTGTTCCAGTGCTCTGTCACCCTCCCTAAAGCAGTGTCTCCTCGTGTTGAGGTAGAACTGCCTCTGTTCCACCTTGTGCCTGTTGTTCCTTGTCCTGTCACTGGGCACCACCAAAAAGAGACTGGCACCTTCACCTTAGCACCCCCTCCTCAGATGTTTATAGACAGGAATAAGATTCCCTCTCGCCTTCACGTCTCAAGACTAAGCAGCCCCGGGTCTCTTGGCCTTTATTCATAGGAGAGATGTTCAAGTGTTTGGAAAGGAACTTTCTTCTCAGACTCGTGTAGACATCACATGACATAAGGGGGGTTGCAAAATGGGACAGATTTAGCCAGTTCTCTTCAGCTGTAGAAATGAAACTGTATGCAAAGAGGACATAAATGTACTGGTAGTGCAAACTGACTGTGGTGATGCTGTGCAGTGAGCTGTGGTTTATTGCTTGGCAATGCACAAGTGTGTATACCTTTACAAAGAAATAGCTCATGTTACCTGGTAAATCTGAACTGGGTTGGAAACACAAGAAGCTTAGAGTCCTAGAATGCAAAGGTTATCTACAGAGCCCAAATGCCCTACAGAAAGAAGGAACATCCCAACTAGATCAGGTCACTTTGAGCCCTATCAAGGCTGACCTTGAATGTCCCTAGGGATATGGGTTCCACCACCTCCTTGTTCCAGTGGTCTGCCAGCCTCTTAGTACAGAAATTCTTCCTAATGTCCAAGTCTTCTCAGAATACATTTTCTGATATTCAATGAAGTTTTGGCTTCAGTCCTTTGGTTTGGATTCCCATGGAGATGAAGTGTCATTGAACACTGTGAATTCACCTAACATGATGGCAAGGGACTAATATTTGTTCAGAGCTATAGGTTTAAGCAGTGTCATCTGTGTGGAGCAACACAGAGCTGACAGATGAGTGTATTTTAAAATAAATGTGTGTTGGTTATTCTGCATAGGGAACACAGATGTATCATAGAATCATAGAATGGCAAGGTTGGAAGGGACCTCAAAGATCATCTAGTTCCAAACCCCCACCAGAGGCAGGGACACCTCACACTAGAACAGGTCACTCAAGGCCTCATCCAGTCTGGCCTTGAACACCTCCAGGCAGGGAGCAGCCACAACCTCCCTGGGCAACCTGTGCCAGTGTCTCACCACCCTCACTGCAAACAACTTCTTCCTAACATCCAGTCTAAATCTTCCCTCTGCTAGTTTAAACTCATTAGTCCTCATCCTGTCTTTACAAGACCTTGCCAATAGTCTCTCCCCAGCCTTCCTGTAGGTCCCCTTCAGATACTGGAAGGCCATTCCAAGGTCTCCTGGGAGCCTTCTCTTCTCCATCACAGAATGGTTTAGGTTGGAAGGGATCTTAAAGACCGTAGAGTTCCAACACCCTGCTGTGGGCAGGGACACTTTTCTCCAGACCAGGTTGCTCCAGGTCCCATCTGGCCTGTCCTTGAACACTTCCATGGAGGTGGCATCTCCAGCTTCTATGGACAATCTATTTCAGTGTCTCACCACTCCCACTCTAAAGTACTTCTTCCTGATATCCAGTCTAAATTTGAACTGTAGCTGACTTCAGTGGACCACAAAAGGATTCCCCAAATGACTACATAGTATTGGAGTTTTTAACCCTGTAAATACTGTAAAACTTTATGTAAGTGTAAAAACTTTTGCCATTCTGTTTTTATTAAAGGAAAACCACTGCAGAAGAATAAAAATCCTAGGAGATTGTTACTACTGTGTATCAGGATTGACCCAGCCCAAAACGGATCATGCCCATTGCTGTGTTGAAATGGGACTGGATATGATTGACACCATCACGTAAGTACTGCGCTTGGGGAATCCAGCTGGGAGTCCTACCTCAACTTCCATCTGGCATGCAGGAAGTGTCTTCTCAGCCAAGCAGCAGTGTCAGCTGGCACTGCTTGCACTAGCAGGTCACACTTCAGGTCACAAGAGAACTCATTTTAGGAAGAGATTCATTCAACATAGCAAATTTCCACTCTGGTTAATTACTGTGAGGAAATAGTGCACAGGTATGAGTGCACAGAGGCATATACATGTCCTGAATAGGGGCCAGAAAGCTACTGGGAAACAATGTAATATTCCTCTTGTGATTTGCCACAGAGAAAAGATTCCAGTTTCTTGACTTAGAGCAAAAAGCTGCTCATTTTGCACATCAATGTGTAAGCTCAAAGCCAATCCCCACAGCTGACGTTGTGTGTGTGTGTTTTCATTCTCTGGGTAACAGTGTGCAGAGTTCTCCTCTCTGCATGTCACACTGAAACCTCCAGTTTGCTCCACTTCCCAGAAATGCAATGTGAAATTCACTTTGCTGATCAGAAGAATGTTTTTTATGCTTGAGAGCTCTGCATTGATCACTATTTTACCAAACCAAAAAAAAATAAAAGTGAGAGGACTGTGAATGAGGCTTGAGCAAGAGCTGCACATCTGTTCCATTACATAGGAGGGAAGGGGTGAAGATGAGGAATTTCTTCACTGCTGTACCACTCTGTGTGTGCATGCAAGTGGTTTGTAGGGAGGCTGCAGGAGGGAGTGCACACCTGTATTAGTTCTGTATGTACACAAACCCTGTTAAGCAGAGTGCTAATGCATCTGGAGTAAGTTCTCACATCAGTGGCCTTAACTTGTTCTGCTTTGGGAAGTGTTTGGCTGCATTTCCACTAGCCAGTTATTCTCTGTTATCAGCCAGACTCAAGGGTTTGCTTTCCCTCACTTAGTTGCCAGGTCTTTGCATTGTACATGAAAACTTGCCTATTGAATGTAGCCTGCTCAGTAGGTCAGCTGAACCAGTGGGGGATTTGATACCACACTGACATCNTTTGTCCACAAAAGCACATAGCTGGCTTATGATGAACTCATCCACCAGGTTGATGAAAAGCTCAGCATGGTTTAGGTTGCAAAGGACCTCNTTGCCCTCTGTTTGAGGGGAGGTATGGCAAAAGCAGAGGCAGTGGTGGTTCAGGGACAGGCCTTCTGTGAGCATATCACATTTTCTGTCACTCACTTTGTATAGCAGTTCATAGAATGACAGAATGGTAGGGGTGGGAAGGGAACCTCTGGAAATCATCCAGTCCAACTGCTCTGCTAAAGCAGGGTCACCCACGACAGGTTGTCCAGGATCACAATGCCCAGGTGGGTTTGGAATCACTTCAGAGTAGGAGACTCCACAGCCTCTCTGGGCAGCCTGCTCCAGGGC
>WBNM01001651.1:30708-43535 GCA_013399055.1 Ramphastos sulfuratus
CCTTCCTGTAGCCCCCTTCAGATCCTGGAAGGCTACTCTAAGGGTCTCCTGGAAGCCTTCTCCTCTCCAGGCTACAGAGCCCCAACTCTTGTAGCCTGTTGCTTTCATCAGGTGAGTTTTAGCTGTCAGGGGCTTGTGAGAAATGTAATTGAAAGGGTCATGTTCCTTAGGGCCTCTAACGTGCCAGATGTTGCTCTAATGTGGCAGCAGTTCTTACCCTGGGTTTACCAGTGTGTTAGGCTGAGTACTCTACTCAATTGCTTGCTACATTTGAAGGCCCCACTCTATTTACTAGAGTATTTGGCCTTCTAAATACAGATGCTGGCCATGTTTCTTCTGATGCAGCCCAGGATACAGTTTGCCTTCTGATCGGAAAGTTCACATTGCTGGCTGGATTATTTCTCAGAAGTGTGCATATCTAAAAAGCAGAACATAGTTTTGGTGTGTTCATGGCAATTAACTGTATAAAATACACTCAGGTATTCAGGGTGAATTTAGAAGGTTTAATGGCTTCTCATGAGGGTTTGGGGGTTTTGTTTTTCTGGTTTTGGAGGTTTGTTTTTTTTTTTGTGCTACTTAAATTGAATAATGGTGAAAAGAACCCTGAGACACACTCTAGTTTCTGGGGGAAATGTAGAAATGTATTCTGTTTAGATTTTCTGTTAAGATTGTGCTTCTGGAAATCTTTTGTTCAAAACCTTAGGTGTTTTCAGATTGGAACTAGATGATCTTTGAGGTCCCTTCCAACCTTACCATTCTATTATGCTTTATGGCTCATTGGTATAAGAGAGAACCCAACTTATTTAACAAGGAGCATGATCAGCCAGGTTGTATTTCTTTGCTCATTTCATTTCCTTTTGGTTATGCTATTCCAATATCTAAAAGCAGCTGAAATTTCCTCCTCTCCATCCAGCTGCTTGGGACAAAGTACTGGCAGAAGTTTGGAGCAGTCTGAGTCTCTCTGTCCTTCCTCTTAAATTTAGTCTGAGGTTTTATATACTGTTTTAAATGAAAACAAAGCCCAACAAAACAATCAGGCAAACAGCAAACAAAATCAACAAAACAAACAACCCACTCCCTCTCCTCCCCCAAAATCACATAACCCAACCCAAACATTCATTTACAAGCAGAGAAACTCACAGGCTTGCAGGTTCACCAATGAAGATAATTAGCTAGGTACTTAGTTCTGCAGCAGGACACAGATAAGCAAGCAGGGTTTAATCCTGAAGGGCTTTGGCTGGCAGGATGTAAGGTCAGTCTGCTAATGGCACAATAAACAAAGCTTTAGTTATCTCTAGGTGGGGTTGTATTATTAGCTCCTTTAATTTCCTCAAGGCTTTGTCAAGCAGGCTGTGCAGGAGGAGCCCTGCAAGGCTCAAGTCCTTTTAGGATTCCCTGGAGTCGTTTTTGAGGTTTGCCTAGGAGTAGCTGCTGAATAAAAGAAAGCTGGCTTGCCATGAGGAGAAATAGGACATGGAAATATTTAATCTTTCAGAAAGCTCTGCATAAGCTTTTCTGTGCTGCTGCATAAAATATGACTGAAAAATGTGGTATGCTTGGATTCCCTGTGGGGACAAACGAGATCTCCGTGTTAGTAATGCTTGACAAGGTGCATACTTCAGGACTTCATGGCTGCACAAGTCCTCACTTAAATTGAGGCCAGGTGTCTTGTGCTGCTCTGTACAGGTCACTCAAGGCCCTGTCCAACCTGGCCTTGAACACCTTAAGAGAGGGAGCAGCCACAACCTGCATGGGCNACCTTGAGATCAAGCTGCTGCAAATAAAAAGATGAAGGCAAGTAAGATATTATCTTGATATTGCAGATGGAGAACTGGAAGGTGATAAAATTACTTAGAGTTACAACAAACTGGGGTAAATAAAGCAGAGCAGTTCAATGCTAGTCTTGAGTGGTTCAGGTTTTTGTGGTACTCATAAGACTTGTTTTTTCCTTAGTGTTTAATATTGAACTCCTTCACAATGTAACTCAGGTTCCTCATGGTCTTTGTAAGAGTGAAGGGTCAGGGGAAGCTAAAAAAGAATGAGAGAGAGAAAAATACACCAACCAGTAAACCTCAGGCTAGAGTGAGGAGAAATATGAACAGATTTTTGGCAAAAAGCAGGCAGGAAGGCAGTGCTAACACTGAGTTTAAAGCAGTCTGGATTAATGGAAAATTAAAGCATGTTTGCTTACTTACACATCAGGTTAAAATTAAGCCTCCTAAAATAGTTTCCAAAAAACCTCCCTTTGCTTTGTACAATCATGCTGTGGTCACTTGTCATCCTGCTGAAATAAATATGCACTGGGGGGAAAAAAAAAGAAAGGCACGTTTGGGACAAGATAAATATTGTGTGAGAAGCAAGATAAACATGAAAGTGCAAGGTTTAACCCAGGCTGCCTCTGACTTCTTTGAGTTACAGTCAGAAGCTTCATTGTTTATCTCCCAGTAAAATTTCTCTTTCTGGAGGACTGTGATAGTAAATATTGCAAAAGTGACAAACCCAATCTGAAAGTTATAGTCTCAGGGGAGATTGTGACAGAGCCATTTAATGCTTTATCATCCCTTTGTTTCTTTTCTTTAGTGTAATGAAAACAGCCTTGTTTGGCTCTTCATAGAATCATAGAATGGTAAGGTTGGAAGGAGACCTCAAGGATCATCTAGTTCCAACCCCCTGCCATAGGCAGGGACACCTCCCACTAGTACAGGTCACTCAAGGACTCATCTAACCTGGCCTTGAACACCTCCAGGGAGGGAGCAGCCACAACCTCCCTGGGCAACCTGTGCCAGTGTCTCACCACCCTCACTGCAGACAACTTCCTCCTAACATCCAGTCTAAATCTCCCCTCTGCCAGTTCAAACCCATTGCCCCTTGTCCTGGCATTGCAAGACCTTGTCAATAGTCCCTCCCCAGCCTTCCTGTAGCCCCCTTCAGATACTGGAAGGCTACTCTAAGGTCTCCTGGAAGCCTTCTCTTCTGCAGGCTGCAGAGCCCCAACTCTCTCAGCCTGTCCTCACAGCAGAGCTGCTGCAGCCCTCTCAGCATCTTGGTGGCCTCCTCTGGACCCACTCCAACACTTCCATGTCCTTCCTGTGCTGGGGGCTCCAGAACTGCACACAGGACTGCAGGTGGGGTCTGAGGAGAGCAGAGCAAAGGGGCAGAATCCCCTCCCTTGCCCTGCTGCCCACACTGCTCTTGCTGCAGCCCAGCACACAGTTGCTGTCTGGGCTGCACTCACACTGCAGGCTCATCTTGAGCTTTTCATCACCCCAGATCCTTTTCCTCAGGGCTGCTGTCAGCCATTCACCACCCATCTTTTATTTGTGTATTTACTTGAAAACTAGAAATTTAAAACATTCATGTGCTAGGTCAAGAAAATTTAGAAAAACTGAGATTTTGATGTAACTGTGTCCAAGAAAGTAATTTATTTGGAATTACAGTTGTTGTTGTGAAACCAGTGAAGGAAAAGACCAATGTCTGAGGGGATCATTGGAGACTTTCAAAAGCTCCTGTTGCTCTGTCACATATATCTATGTTAACTTTGGTGGAAGGAGAGAAAGAGAAAATCAAGAGCAATGTCTTAGTCTAACAGCTAATACTCTGGTGCTGTCTCTTCCAGATCTGTTGCAGAAGCCACAGAGGTTGATCTCAACATGAGAGTTGGCTTGCATACGGGAAGGGTGCTGTGCGGGGTCCTGGGTCTCCGAAAATGGCAATATGATGTCTGGTCAAATGATGTGACTCTAGCTAATGTCATGGAAGCTGGAGGTCTGCCTGGGTAAGTCTGAGAATGAACCAAAGAAAGAGAAACTTGTATGAGTGAATGTTAAGGGTCAGGACTGTGCTGGCTACTAAATGAGTGCCGGAGGCTCACTGTGAATCCCTCACGTGGGAGAGAAAAGGAATAAGGGAGAGAGGGAATAAGGAATAAGGGATTGAGAAAGAAAATAAACTAGCTGGAATGGAGAAAAGAACAACTCAATGAAATAAAGACAAAGAGATACAACCCCAATATTGAACTCAACCTCCCTGGTGGCAGTGACATCACCAGCAACACTGATACTGGAGGAAGACACTGGGGAAGTCCCCAGCTGGACTTAGCAGCAAGTGGGAACTGGATTCAGGTGCTGGATTCTGAAACTGGATTCAGGAAGACATGAATCTTGATCAAAGGAAGAAGAGACTACTCCTCAAACACTGCCCATTGAAGAAGAGGTAATCCCTCAGCTTGATCCTGAAGATGCTGTCCATGGGATGCAATCCCTTTTTGGTCATTTTAGGATCACCTGTCCTGTCCCCTCCTCCCTGCAGCTGCATGCTTTTCCTTCCTGCAGCCCCAGGTGGCACACAAGCTGTAGCAGTGCCCCTGGTCTGCAGCCTAACCCTTGGTGCTGACTCTCCCCATCAGCATTGTCACTGTTAGCAGCAGCCTCTCTCTGGGCAAACCTGCCNAAATGAGTGCCGGAGGGTCACTGTGAATCCCTTACGTGGGAGAGAAAAGGAATAAGGGAGGGAGGGAACAAGGAATAAGGGATTGAGAAAGAAAATAAACTAGCTGGAATGGAGAAAAGAACAACTCAATGAAATAAAGACAAAGAGATACAACCCCAATATTGAACTCAACCTCCCTGGTGGCAGTGACATCACCAGCAACACTGATACTGGAGGAAGACACTGGGGAAGTCCCCAGCTGGACTTAGCAGCAAGTGGGAACTGGATTCAGGTGCTGGATTCTGAAACTGGATTCAGGAAGACATGAATCTTGATCAAAGGAAGAAGAGACTACTCCTCAAACACTGTCCATTGAAGAAGAGTTAATCCCTCAGCTTGATCCTGAAGATGCTGTCCATGGGATGCAATCCCTTTTTGGTCATTTTAGGATCACCTGTCCTGTCCCCTCCTCCCTGCAGCTGCATGCTTTTCCTTCCTGCAGCCCCAGGTGGCACACAAGCTGTAGCAGTGCCCCTGGTCTGCAGCCTAACCCTTGGTGCTGACTCTCCCCATCAGCATTGTCACTGTTAGCAGCAGCCTCTCTCTGGGCAAACCTGCCCTGAGCTGCAGAAAGTGCTGGTCCTGAGCAGAGCCTGAGCTGGGAACTCACAGCACTGAGTAGAATCAGTGCTGCTCCTGCTCAGACTGGGACAGTCAAGGATTTCTTTTCTTCTTTGTGGCATTTGCATTTTAACTGCTTTCAATAAGAAGGGTTATGTTCAGTAGGAGCAATCAAGGTATTATGTGGGTTATCCTGTGGAGTTCTCCAAATTATCTTGCTGTTTATGTTAGTAAGGGTTTGGATTAGAAGCAAAACATTTCCAAACAAAATCCTTATAAGAAGCTGCCAAATATAAAGAGTATGATTGAGGCAGTGCTAGGACTGTAGGAGTGCTGGACTTTGCACATTTCAAGGCATAAAGTAAAACCTTGTAGTAACTAATTTGAAGAAAATTTTACTCATACTCCTCTATACATTTGGGGAGTGTGTGTCTTACTCCTTTGACATGGCATGGCAAGATTTCCATTACTGGTAGTGTGCTATAGAAAAAACAAAATGTAGCTGTTTGTGCACTCAGGTGTTGATGGGAGTGTGTGCAAATGGTCTGGAAGCACAGAAACCTGCAGCTAACCCATCCTGGAATTTTAAGTACTCCTTGGACATCCTTGGACTCAACTGGGATGCACCTTAAGGCTTTCCAGTCAAAACAATCCAAACATATGTTTGATAGTGGAAAGCACTAATATGTTTTCAGATGTCTTCAAATATAAGAGGTCTTTGGGGAGAAAACATGAAGAGGATTTTTGGGAATAGACAGCTCATGAACAGCATCAGAGATGGCTGTGCTACCAAAAACAAAGTGAGTTAGAAAGCTGCCTGAAAAACAGAGTCAGAGGTGTGAAGGAGAAGAGAAAAAGAAGTTTCTCCTCCATGCACAGGAGGGATTTGGAGTGTGAAGTCACAAGTTTCAAACAGGATGTTTGTCCAAGTAGGCAGTGTGAGAAACGCTTCTGAAAGCTGCATGATGTAGAGGATGATGAAATGATTTTGGTTGGAAAAGACTTTTAAAGTCATCAAGTGCAACCATTCTCTAATTCTACTGAGGTTGGTGTTGCTCCCTCAGCACCACATCTCTGCCTCTTTGAAACACCTCCAGGAATGGAAATTCAACCACCTCCCTGGCAACTCTGTTCCACTGACTGACAAACACTATCAGTGAGGAAGTTTCTTCTAATCTCCAACCTGCACCTCCACTGATGCAACTTGAAGCCATCTCCTCTCCTCATATCACTTGTTACAAGGGAGAAGAGACCAACCCCCACCTGCCTCCAACCTCCTTTCAGGGAGCTGTAGAGAGCCAGCAGATCTCCACTCAGCCTCCTTGTCTCCAGATTAAAGAACCCCAGTTCCCTCAGCTGCTCCTCACCAGACCTGCTCTCCAGACCCTTCACCACATTGCTTCTCTCTGTACCTGCTCCAGCAGCTCAGTGTCTTTTTTGGAGCAAGGCCCCAAAACTGAACCCAGTGTGGCCTCACCAGTGATGAGTCCAGAGGGACAATCAATTCCCTGGTCCTGCTGACCACACTTTTGCTGATGCAGGCCAGAATGCTGGTGGCCTTCTTGGGCACCTGAGCACACCACTGGCCCACGTTCAGCTGATCATCAACCAGCACCCCATAGGCTTTCTCTGCTGAGCAGTTTAGCCTCCAGCCACTCTGCCCCAAGCTTGCAGTGTTGGTGGGGTGGTTGTGACCCAGATCCAGGACCCAGCCCTTGACCTTGTTGAATCTCATACAACTGTCCTCATCCCATCAATGCAGTCTGTGCAGGTTCCTCTGCAGAACCTTCCTACCCTCCAGGAGATCAACACTCCCAGCTTAGTGCCAACTGCAGACTTACTGAGGGTGCCTCAATCCCCTCATCCAGGTCACTGACCTAAAGAGACACTAAAGAGAACTGAGCCCTGGGGAGCCACTGGTAACTCTGACCTGCAAATTAGAAAAGGTAAATATGTTTGGATGGTCAGCTTATACCTACTCACTCACACTGACCAAGTTTAGAAAAGCTGCGGAGTAGAAATATGTCTGTGCTCAATTTGGCTAAAGTGACAAAAGAAACTGATTTATTTAGAGGGAAAAAAAAAAAAAGTGGGTTTGCACCAAATTTGTCCTCTTTATGAGTGTATTTCAGTAGCAATGAGGGCCTTATCTATTGTTGCTTTGGACAAAAACATGGATGTTTTTCTTTCCAGGAAAGTTCACATTACAAAGACCACCTTAGAGTGCCTAAATGGGGACTACGAGGTAGAACCAGGATATGGTCATGAAAGGAATAGTTTCTTGAAGAAACACAACATTGAAACATATTTTATTGTGCCATCCCATCGTAGGAAGGTAAGCCCCACAAACTGTAGCTCATTCTGTGATATGTTCTCTTGCTTTAACAGCTGTTCTGTCCTGAAAGCAGAGGCAATGCTGGCATTTCTTATTTCTAAAAGCTTTTTAAACACTTGAAATTAGCTCTTTTGGTTTGGAACAAGGCAAGAATGCTTAAAAAAAAAAAAAAAGGTGAATTCAACCTTACAGAGAGAAGATTCATAGAATGGTTTAGATTGGAAGGGACCTTAGACATCATCTAGTTCCAACCCCTCCACCATGAGCAGTGGCACTTCCACTAGACCAGGTTGCTCAAAGCCTCATACACCCTGACCTTGAACAGCTCCAAGGAGGGAGGATGTCCACAACCTCCCTGGGCAACCTGTTCCAGTGCCTCACCACCCTCACTGTAAGGGATTCCTGCCTAATCTCCAGTCTAAATCTCCCCTCTTCCAAAGCCATTGCCCCTTGTCCTGTCACTGGAAGCCCTTGTAGAAAGTCTAAATCTTCCCTCTTCCAGCTTCAATCCATTCCCTTCTATCCTGTCACTACAAGCCCTTGTCAAAAGTCTCTCCCCAGCTTTCTTGTAGCCCCCTTCATGTACTGGAAGGCTGCTCTAAGGTCTCACCTCACCCTTCTCTTCTCAAGGCTGAACAGCCCCAGCTCTTCCAACCTGCCTCCAGAGGTGAGGTGTTCCAGCCCCCTGATAGTCAGATGATTGATTTAATTGTGAAGATTGAATATGAAACATTTTTCCCACCTCAAAAATAGGAAAAAAAGGAAGAAAACTCATTCAGATTCTGTAATTGTTCTATCAGCAATTATGTTACTTCAAAAAATTAATTAACTCTTCCTTTCCTCCTCCCTCCAAAATGGTGTTTCAGAATGTTAATGCTCACAGCTTGGCTATTTTTCTTCTCAATTTCTTAACTCTTTCATTCCCTTACCATAGAAGCACAGAATCATAGACTCATAGAATCATAAAATGAGGTAGGGTGGGAAGGGACCACAAGGATCATCCAGTTCCAAACCCCCCTGCAATGGGCAGGGACACCCTACCCTAGATCAGGCTGGCCAGAGCCTCATCCAGCCTGGCCTTAAACACCTCCAGGGATGGGGCCTCAACCACCTCCCTGGGCAACCCATTCCAGGCTCTCACTGCTCTCATGCTGAAGAACTTCCTCCTCTCATCCAGTCTGACTCTCCCCACCTCCAGCTTTGCTGCATTCCCCCTGGTCCTGTCCCTCCCTGATAGCCTAAAAAGTCCCTCCTCAGCATTTTTTGTAGACCCCCTTAAGATACTGGAAGGCCACAATAAGGTCACCTGGGAACCTCCTCTTCTCCAGACTGAACAGCCCCAACTCTTTCAGTCTATCCTCACAGCAGAGCAGCTCCAACCCTCTGAGCATCCTCATAGAATATTAGGGGTTGGAAAGGACCTCCAGAGATCACTGAGTCAATCCCCCCTGCCAAAGCAGGATCATCTAGGGAAAGTCACACAGGAACACATCCAGATGGGTCTTGAAAGTCTCTGGAGAAGGAGAGTCCACAACCTCTCTGGACAGCTTGCTCCAGGGCTACAGCACCCTCACAGTAAAGTTTTTCTTTATATGAGGTGGAACTTCCTGGGTTCCAGTTTGTGTCCACCACCCCTAATACATCCCATGCCATTTTACTCATGCTCTCCTAGCCCTTTATATCACCAATTTGGTGCTGGTGACACCTCTGCTGGGCCTGGAGGGCTCTCCAGAGATCTCTATTTTGCCACCTGTCCTGCTCACAGCAGAAGAGTTAGCAAAATGCATTTGGCAGTGATTGAACTAAAGCAGCTGCTGAGGAGCTCCCATGTTGCCAAGCTGTACAGCACAAGCACTTGCAGCCAGCCCAGAGGAAGAGGCTGCATTCAACCACTCTGCTTTCAACTGGACACACACAGCTCTACCACACATGGAATATTTATGCTGAAGCTGAGTGAACTTTCCTCAGATTGCAACACATAATACATTTTCTGTTCAAAACATGCATGTTTAGGGTGTTGGTTTTTTTCTTTCTGTTACATTGAGGTTGCATGACAAATCCAAAGCCTTGCTTGCTTGCTCTGTCACCTGAGTCTCTCACAAGGAGTTTTGTCATACCTTTCTTATCCTAGCTTGCCCTTCCCTCTGCATTTTCCTAAGCTCTTTTCTTCCTTCATCTTCTTCCTTTTGTCAGACCCCTGGAGATGTACTGGGGAAAGAGAAGTAAGTCAGCAGTGTTGTTGAGGGACATTAATGTTTTCTGCCTGGTTTTTTTTTGTTTCTTTTTTTTTGATGGAGGACAGAAAATAGAACCATAGAATTGTTTTGGTTGGAAAAGACCTTTAAGATCATCAAGTCCAACCATTATCTAATTTTGTTAAGGCTGGTGCTAAACCATGTTGCTCAGCAACACTTCTCTGCCTCTTTGAAACACCTGCAGGGATGGGGATTCAGCCACCCCTCTGGGGAGCCTGTTCCAGTCTTTGAGAACCCTTTGAGTGAGGAAGTTTCTTTTGACACTCAAGTTCAGGTTCCCTTGGTGTAACTTGAGACCATTTCCTCTCATCCTATTGCTTGTTACAGGGAGAAAAGTCCAACACCTCTGCTGCAACCTCCTTTCAGGTAGTTGAAAAGACTGATAAGGTGTCCCCTCAGTGAGAGGGGATATCTGAGGAGGAAAAGGTTACACACTGCACTTGTCATCAGGCTGGAGATCACTTTCACCATGTGCTTTGTTAAACTCAGATCTTCTGGAAGAAGTGGCTCCTGCAAGAACTGCTGAAGGAAGGCAGTGCAAGCTTCTGAATGTGCTGGGCTGGGAGGTCTCACTATGGGCCCTCTGGAAGTGTGGAAAGAGTAAGGTGAAAGAAGATTGCAGTCATTTGAGCAAGATCTTAATCTCTTTCAATGTTGCTCAGGATTTAGTCACACCTGCTGGAGATGGATGTGACTCTTCATTCTAATCACATTCTCAGGGTAAGGAAAGCAGAGGCCCAGCAATGTGATGCTAATAGCCTGAGTCTCCATGTGCAGTGCATGTGGTGACTCTGATTCTCCAGCAAGTTCATTTATAGCCACACCTCTCCTCTTCAACCAGTTGCTGAGTTCAGAGCACCCTTTTGTTCTACTACAAAATGTCCTGTGCCCTCAGTAGGACTGAACACATTCAGTTTGTTTCAAGATTTCACACTTAAGAGACCTATCTTAGAAGTTTTCTGCCATAAACATGTTTACAGGCCAAGAAAAAAACTTTATTGCTCTTTATCTCAGCCAGACAACTTGGAATAAAACTTTTGCACCCTTATCCTCTGAGACTCTACCCAAACAGGTTTCATTCACTGATTTGACCTTTAGAGGGAAAATTATAGCATCCAATTCCAAAAGTGAGTATGGAGGCAATAGACAAGGTTTTAAAGTGCTGTCAAAGCTCCATGCTTGAGGCTATTAGGCAGCAGGGGGGTTGACAAAAATATAAGCAAGGAAAAATAGGTCATCTTCAATTCCATATGTGCAGTCAATTTCTTGGGCTGAATTTGATGACTCTGGGAGTTTTTATGATTCTGTGAGTGAAAACTCCTGTTGCTTTATCCCAGGAAGGCTGTTTCAAGGGTATCTTTTAATGCACTTCCTCTAAATCATGGTGTTATTAGAGAGGTGAAGAGTTCTCATCAGCCCTGAAAATAGCAGTCTCATGTTTGGCTCTTTTGCTGTTAGAATCATGGAACAGTAGGAGTTGAAAGGGACCTCTGGAGATCATCAAGTCCAACCCTCCTGCCAGAGCAGGATCTCCTAGGGCAAGTCATACAGAAACACTTCCAGATGGGTCTTGAAACTCTCTGGAAGGAGGAGACTCCACAACCTGCCTGGGCAACCTGCTGCAGGGCTCCAGCACTCTCACAGTAAAGAAGATTTTCCTTACGTTGAGAGGTGGAACTTCCTGGGTTCCAGTTTGTATCTGTTGCCTCTCACAGGACACCACTGGGAAGAGACTGACCCCTTCTTGACACTCACCCTTCAGATATTTATAAACATAAATAAGATCCTCTCTCAGGCTGCTCTTCTCCAGAACCTGAGGTCTCTCAGCCTTTCCTCACCAGACAGATGTTCCTGACCCTTCTTCATCCTCCTACCCTTGATTGGACACTGAGCAGTATATCTCTGTCCCTCTTGAAGTGGAGAGCCCAGATCTGGACACTATACTGGACACAACAGACCAGTTGTGGTCTCACTAGGGCAGAGTAGAGGGGGAGAAGAACTTCCCTTGACCTGCTGACCAGTATGTGATATAGGATTAGATTCAGGTTTAGGTAGCATGAAAGAAAACAGATGGAAAACCAGTGGGATAGGTTCTCTTTTGGCAGTCAGGGAGAGATTTTTTTTTTTGTTGTTGGCTTTCCTGAAACTAGAGTTAGTTTCTAAATTAATCAATCCCAGTAAAGAAGAGAATGTAAGGGAGGCTTGAATTAAGGTAGGTGTCTTGCTTGTTGCTGCTAGATTTGTTTGCCTTGGGTTTCTGCTGTTTTCACTCCCACAGCATTATGTATAATTTAATTTCTGATGTTACTATGCATCAGCTTGATTTCATGTTGAGAAGAGAAACAGCTGAATCTCTGGGAATTGCTGAGAGGTTGGTGCACAGTGACAAGTAGGGAGAAAAAAAGAATGAATAAGACTACTACATACAGAAACTGTGTTGTGTCAACTCTGCTGCACCAACCAGTGGCTGAGGAACAGCATCTGACATTCACAGAGTAAAGTAAACCAGGTCAATGCATGTTTAATGTGCTAGCATGAGAGCCTGCTGCTATAGGAGCTGACTTTTCTTTGTCTTTGCAAGATTCATAGACTGGTTTGGGTTGGAAGGGACCTTAAAGATCATCGAGTTCCAACTCCCCTGCCATGGGCAGGGACACCTCCCACTAGAGCAGCTTGCTCAAGGCCCTGTTCAACCTGACCTTGAAAACCTCCAGAGAGGGAGCATCCCTGGGCAACCTGTGCCAATGTCTCCCCACCCTCACTGTGAAGAATTTCTTTCTGCTCTCCAGTCTAAATCTATCCTCCTAAAGCTTACAGCCATTGTCTCTCACTCTGTCACTTTAAGCCCTTATAAGAAGTCCCCTCCCCAGCTCTCCTGTAGTCCCCTTTAGGTGCTGGAAGACCTCTGTAAGGTCTCCCAAGAGCCTTCTCTTCTCCAGGCCAAGCAGCCCCAATTCTCTCAGCCTGTCACCACAGAGGAGGTTCTCCAGCCCTCTGGTCATCTTCATGGTCCTCCTCTGGACCCACTCCAGCAGTTCCATCTCCTTCTTATGCTGGGGGCACCAGAAGTGAGGTCTCAATGAGAGCACAGTAGACAGGGAGAATCACTTCCCTCATCATGCTGGTCACACTTCTAGTCATAGAACCCTAACATCATAGAATTGTCTGGGAAGGGACCTCCAGAGGTC
>WBNM01001652.1:9384-26659 GCA_013399055.1 Ramphastos sulfuratus
AGGTGTTCAGCATCAGGCTGGATGAGGCCTTGAGTGACCTGTGCTAGTGGGAGGTGTCCCTGCCTATGGCAGGGGGTTGGAAGTGGCTGATCCTTGAGGTCCCTTCCAACCTTCCCATTCTATGATTCTATGAATAAGTTCTGCACTAGGAGGCTGCTGGAACACTGCCACAGGTTACCCAGAGGCTCAATCCCCCCTGGAGAATGCTCTGACCTATGTGCAGGGACCTTGTACAACCTCCCCTGGTGCAACTTGAGGCCAGGTACAGACAAGTAACAGATTACAGTGCTGCTGCCTGTGCCATCAGCTGAAGGAACAAAGCTGGCCTATGTTTGAGTGCTATCAAAGCTTTACTTTTTCTTTCACTGCCTATTAGCTTATTACTTAAAATATTCCCTTGGAAAGTTCATTTTCAGAGGTTTTTATTTTGCAGCCAAGTGAGTGTCAAGCACCATTGGAGAAAGATATTACCTGACACTAATAGGGGCTGAAAAAGAAGCAGGCAGTGTTACTAATACCCCTATTCTGCTCCCAGAGATAAGGAACCTTTTTTTAATGCTTTGCTTTGGAGGAAGTGAAATTTCTCATCCTTATTTCAGATAAAAACGTCAGTGGGCCCTGAAGACACAGCTGAGCTTCCAGTTCAACAGTTTATTGCTGGGCTGGGGGCCACCCCCACTCTTTCCAGGATCCAGTTTCATTTTTGTGCACTTCACCTGACCCAGCTATGACACCTCTTGTGTTCCTTGCTGCCTCAGTAGTCTTTGTCCCAAATGACAGAATGGTTTGGGCTGGAAAAGGTCTCCAAGAGACCTTTGAGTCGAACCTGCAACCCAACCCCACCATGGCCACACAGGTCTGGAACACCTCCAGCTATGGGGACTCCACCACCTCCCTAGGCAGCCTGTGCCAATCCCTCACCACTCTTGCACCAAAGACATTTCTCCTCCTTTCCAACCTAACCCTCCCTTGGTGCAATTTTGGGCCTACCAAACCTGGTGCACCACATCTCTGCCCCTAGGAAACACCTCATTAACCTTTGAAAGTGCTGCCTTGAGAAGAGGGAACACTCAGGCTCTGACAGCTCTACCTAGAGGCAATCCATCACTCCCCCACAGCCCCATTGTTTCCTCCTTGAAGTTGAAATAGGTCTTCCTTTCAACATCTTCTCCTTCAGGTGCTGGGGAGAAGCCCTCAGTCTAGTGCTGTGTAAGCCTGAGCTCATCCATCAGCACAGGCATTATTCTGCCAGCTGCTTCCAAGCTTGGGAAGCTGCTGCCTCTCCAAACCTATTGTAGTGCAAGCTGCTCCTAAAGCACACAGAAGGTCTTCACTCTGCATATCAGTGGGAACTTTAAAAGCCAAAGGTTTCTCCTGGAGGATGAATCTCAAAAGGTTGGGTTCAAGGAAGACAAAAAAAAAAAGGTTGTCAGTAACTTCTTTGTCCTGAAAATCAAAGAGGAAATCTCCTGAGAGTGGGGGAACTGCAGTGGTGTCCCAGTTTGGGCCAGTCTGAAAGAACCAGTGGAATGATCTGCCATAAATCAGTGAGTGCTGCTTACCAAACCCAGGGAGGGGAAGGAACCTGGGAAAACTCCACATGCTAAAGAAGGAAGGCAGAGGTTTGAAAATGGAGAGCATCACTCTGGAGCTGACTTCACAAACCTGCAGCAATCCCCCCTAGACCTAGCTGCAAGCAGCTTCCAACCATATGGTTCTGTGCTTTCACTCTTCATCTTTTCTGCTAAACCAGGGGAAAAAAAAGTAAAGAGAGGAAAAAAAAAAAAAACCAAAGCAGTCCAGCTCTGGTCTAGCTTTTATCAGTTCAGATCTTTCCCTTAATAATTCAAAGTAAACTAATTAGCTAATTAAGTTAACAGGTGTCAGTCATTGCAATATAAAGAGCTAGGAGAGAAACCTTGGACTGGGAGAATTCTTCTCTTTAAGTGTCTGCACTTAAGGTTCCAAGCAGAAGGGCATTAAAGCAGGGGGCCGAAAGCTTTTCAACACCTTGCAGCTTAGATCCATACTGGAGGCATTCACCTGTGAGGTAATTAGGTTGCTTTATTTTTTCACTTCCCATTACAATTCCTTGGCAAGCTTCCTGGTGGATCCTTTATGTGTGGCCCCTCTTGTCTAGAAACTTCCAGCAAAGAGTTGGTGCTGTTTGAAAAGAGGATGAGGAGCTGCTTGTTGAAGGTAGAGGGGGAAGACTGGCCTGGCTCTGTGATTGTGTTGGGAATTATTCATAGAATCCTGGGCAGGGACTCCTCTCATCTAGACTTGGTTGCCCAAGACCTCTCCCAATCCAGCCTTAAGCACCTTCAGGGAGGGGGCATCCACAGTCACTCTGGGCACCCTATTCCAGAGTCTCACCACCCTCTCCACCTCAGTGTCTTTCTTGTGAGGAACTCTAATCTGAAGCCAGGACTCAAGATGTGGCCTCACCGGTGCTGAGCACAGAGGGACAAACACTGTCCTGTGGTGGTCCTGCTGGCCACACCATTGCTGTTCCAGGCCAGGATGCTGGTGGCCTTCTTGGCCACCTGGGCACAGCCTGGCTCATATTTAACTGCATGTAGCAGTTAGTATTCTGCTGGGCTTTAACATCCAGCCCAGGCAGCATCCTGAGGGTTAGAACCATAGAATCATGGAATCACAGAGTCACAGAATCAGGCAGGGCTGGAAGGGACCACAAGGAGCATCCAGCTCCAACCCCCTGCCATGCCCAGGGACACCTCACACCAGATCAGGCTGCCCACAGCCTCATCCAGCCTGGCCTTAAACACCTCCAGGGATCAGGCTTCCACCACCTCCCTGGGCAACCCCTGCCAGGCTCTCACCACCCTCCTGCTCAACAACTTCTNCACAGAGTGTCAGGGGCTGGAAGGGACCTCCAAAGCTCATCTGGTCCAGCCCCCCTGCCAGAGCAGCATCACCCAGAGCAGATCACACAGAACACATCCAGGTGGTTCTTGAATAGCTCCAGAGAGGGAGACTCCACAACCTCCCTGGGCAGCCTGTGCCAGGGTTCTGGCACCCTCACAGGCAAAAATTCCTCCTCAGGTTCCCATGGAACCTCCTGTGCCTCAGCTTGCACCCATTGCCCCTTGGGCTGGCACTGAGCATCACCCAGCAGAGCCTGGCTCCAGCCTCCTGCCACTCACCCCTTATGTATTTATAAACATGAACGAGGTCACCCCTTGGTCATCTCCTCTCCCAGCCCCAGCTCCCTCAGGCTCTCCTCATGAGGAAGATGCTCAACTTTCTTCATCATTTTTGTGGCTCTGACAGGAAATCTTTCTGAGAGAAGTGGAGGCATGGAAGGAACTTGCTTGTGCAGTGCAAGCTGGACAAAGCACTTGGGTCACAATGACCCCATGAAGGTTCCAGTCTAGGGGCAGAGTGGTTGGAAAGTTGCTTGGCAGAGAAGGACCTGGAGGCTGAAGATGAGCCAGCAGTGTGCTCAGGTGCCCAGGAAGGCCACCAGCAGCCTGGCCTGGCTCAGCCATGGTGTGAGCAGCAGAAGCAGGGACATGACTGTGCCTGTACTTGGCAGTGCTGTCCAGACCCCATTGCAGAACCTTCCAGCACATCAGCACAGCCACCCAGCTTCTGGTCATCTGCAGACTTCCTGAGGGTGCCTCAGTCCCCTCATCTGGGCCACTGATAAAGACATTCAAGAGAGCTTCACCCAAATTCAGGATCTTGACATGCAGCTAAGTTCACCTGAGCAAACTGAATGTGGTTGCCAGGTGAGTGCAGCAAGCCCCCTGAGCCTTTCCAGCAGAACAAACCCAGAAATGCAGGCTGGGGAGGGGATGCTTGGCAGGATATTTATGGTGGGTGTCAGGTTGTCATCTCTGGTATGCAGTTTAAAGCCCATTTCCCTGTGCAGTGTCACTCTCCTTGGCTGCTCTGGCAGCACAGCAATATTCTGAAGGTAGTAAATAAGAAGCAAGAGAGAATCCAGCCCAGGCACTATGGCAGCACAAGCATTAGGTGCTGGAATGTGCCTTTCTTATGCAAGGCTATGAAGAAATTCTTTGGGTTTCTTTTATATTTTCTCTTTCTGAAAGAAAACCCAGAAGGAGTCTCAGGAAATTCTCTGCAAGTGAAATGCAGGATGTGGCAGTCCCTATCTGATTCCATAGTGTGACACTGTAGAGTGCTGAAATCTGGGGGGGGCACTTCTTCCAGATTTTCATCTTGACAGCTGTTCTGGTTGCTTGAAGGACAATCCACACACACACACCAGGTGGGAAATGTGCTTGTAGGGCAACTTGACAGCACTTCCAGCTTTTGGTTGACATCAGGTAAAGGCTGTTTGAATTTTGTAGAGCTGGAGGCAGCACTAAGCAGGCTGCCCAGGGAGGTGCTGGAGTCACCATCACTGGAGGTGTTTGCAAGCCAAGAGGGTGCTTGGGAAGCCATGGGGTGCTTGGAATATGGCTTGTGGTGGTGAACGTGGTTAAGGTTAATGGTTAGACTGCATTGCAGTGACAGGGTGAGGGGCAGTGGCTGCACACCAGAGCAGGGCAGATTTAGATTGGATGTTAGGAACTGATTCTTTACTAGGAGGGTGGTGGAACACTGCAACAGGTTGCCCAGGGAGGTGGTTGGGNNNNGTGGTTGGGTCCCCATTCCTGGAGATATTCAGAATGAGGCTGGACAGGGCTCTGGACAACCTGATCTAGTTGAGGATGTCCCTGCTGAGTGCAGGGGGTTGGACTGGATGAGCTTTGGAGGTCCCTTCCTACCCAAACCATCCTAGCATTCTATGATCTAGTTCCACCTCCCCTGCCATGGGCAGGGACACCTCCCACCAGCACAGAGTGCTTAGGGACCTGACCTTGAACACTCCAGGGAGAGGACATCCACAGCCTCCCTGAGGTATTCAAGGCATGGACAAGGCTCTGAGCAACCTGCTCTGGTGGGGGATGTCCCTGCTGAGTGCAAGGGGTTGGACTGGATGACCTTTGGAGGTCCCTTCCAACCCAACTCATTCTATGATCTTGAAGATCTCTTCCAATCTAACTGAATCTATGCTAAGGCACCGAGCTGCAGAATTCCTTAGGGGGAATTTCCTTGCCTCTCTGGAAGCCTAGCAGGGTTCTGGTCAGCTCTGCAGCACCACAGTGCCCTGAAGAATGGTCCCATCCATCAGCAGAGCAGACAGGTCCTCTCCATCAGTCAGCATTTGTGCTGCTGGTGTGATTTCAGCCCAGCTCAGCAGCAAAGCAAACACCCACATCTCACTGATTTAATTTGGGAGAGCATAATTAATTAGAGGAGTATCTGTGATCTGTTAATTAAAAGAATGAAATCTGAAATTAGATTTTTTTTATTTTTTGTTTTTGGGAGGGGTAGAGCAGAAAATCTGCACTTGGCAAAAGTTTGGAAACTCACAGAAGGCTCCTGATGAATTCACGTTGGAGCTGCAGTTATTTGGGGGGTGTGGTGGGGGTTAGGAGAGGGTCTTTTAGCTCCCCCACAAAACCATCTGTGAGCCTTTTTTTATCTGACAGGCAGGAGAAGAGGAGGAGATGTGTAGGGAGGAGAAAAAAAAATAAATGCACTGCTCACATTGTTCAGGAAGAAGAAAGGTTTGTGCCTGAGAAGGGCTCTGGTCCCAGCTTCTGCTTTCCCAACAGCCCTGGGAGCCTTGTCTAGGTTGTGTCCTCTGCAGTGCAGCATCTGCCTGCAGGAGCTTTATTCTCTTAGCTAAGATCTCAGCATGCCCAGCTGCAGCCTGAGGGACTGCTCCACCTCTCACTGAAGTCATATCCCCACATTCCACCCCAGGGACTGCAGAGCAGGGGGTTGGAGGTCTGTACTGTGCAGAGCCATGGCAAATGCTCTTCCTTCTCAGGCACAGCTAACTACAAGAAGGACATTGAGGTGCTGGAGCATGTCTAAAGAAGGGCAACTCAGCTGAGCTATTATTTATAAATCATAGACTGCATCACCTTGGCTGGGACCTCCAGAGGTCATCTGGTCCAGTGGCCCTGCAGTAAGCAAGGACACCCCCAACAAGGTCAGGTTGCTCTGAGGCCCTTCAAGCCTGAACTTGCAGGTCTCTAGGGATGGTGCTGCCACCACTGCCCTGGGCAACCTATTCCACTGTTCCACCATCCTTAGAGTAAATAACTCCTTCCTAATAGCCAAAGAACTCCTTCCTGGTGTCCAATCTAAATCTCCCCTTCTCTAGTTTCAAACCATCACCCCTTGTCCTGTTCATAGAATCACAGAATCCTGGAGTGGTTTGGCTTGGAAGGGACCTCAAAGATCACCTAGCTCCAGCCCCTTGCCATGGGCAGGGACACCTCCACCAGCCCAGGTTGCTCAAGGGCTCATCTGGCCTGGCCTTAAACACCTCCAGAGATGAGGCTTCCACCACCTCCCTGGACAACCCCTGCCAGGCTCTCACCACCCTCCTGCTCAACAACTTCTTCCTCACCTCCAGGCTGACTCTCCCCATTTCTAGCTTGGTTCCATTCCCCCCACTCCTATCCCTACCTGACAGCCTCCAAAGTCCCTCCCCAGCTTTCTTGTAGCCCCCTTCAGATACTGCAAGGCCACAAGAAGGTCACCTGGGAGCCTTCTCCTCTCCAGCCTAAGCAGCCCCAACTGCCTCAGGCTCTGCTCTTAGGAGCACAGGATCATAAAATCACAGAGTGGGACTCTGGAGGTCATCAACTCCAATTCCCCAAGATCTGCAACTGCAGCTCCTTGAACACCTCCAGGGAGGGCACATCCACAGCCTCCCTGGGCAACCTGTGCCAGTGTCTCCCCACCCTCACTGCCAAGAATTTCTTCCTCATCCTCAGTTTCATTCTCCCCTTTTCCAGCTTCAATCCATTTCCCCTTGCCTGGTCACTACAAGCCCTCATAGAAAGTCCCTTCCTGGCTTTCCTGTAGGCCTTTTTCTTCCTGACACCCAAGGAGCTTCTTCCTGACACCCAAGGAGCTTCTTCCTGATGTCCAATCTAAATCTTTCATTTCAAACCATTGCTTCTCATCCCAGTACTCAGAACTTCATGCTCAGTCCTAGGCTTTCCCACTTCCCTGTGCCAAAGGGAGCTGAAGTTGTTAGCAGCAGGAGGAGGGAGGGAGGAGGCTGCCTTGCAGGGGAAGGTGCTCCCTCTTGAATTCCAAGCATTCCCAGCTATTTCTCTGTACAGTAGTTAGTTTGCTGAGTGATGAGAGGGAGGCTGGGTTGTGCAGATGGGGAATGCTGATTATGCTAATGGTTTGCTGCATTGTTAGTGCAGATTATTAGAGAGGGCTGCTGGAAGTGCCTCTGGTGGAATGAAGGAGGTGACAAGGTAAAAGGAAGAGATAAATGACAAAGGTGATTAGGAAATGGATGGGGCTGAACTAGCAGTGCAAAGGAACTGTGCTGACAGTGATGTACCTGTGAGAAACAACATCCAGGATCTGCATGAGGGGGTTGAGGGCACCCTCAGGAAGTTTGCTGGTGAGGCTGAAGTGGGTGGCAGTGTTGATCTGCTCTGCAGAGAGCTCTGCTCAGGCTGGAGTCATGGGCTTTGATCACCTTGGGTGATTCTGTGCTCCACAACCTCCCTGGAGGTGTTCAAGGCCAGGTTGGATGAGGCCTTGAGCAACCTGGGCTACTGGCAGGTGTGTCAGGGAGTTGGAACTGGCTGATCTTGAGGGTCCCTTCCAACCCAAGCCACTGGCTGCAATCAGTGCTGGTTGCTGCTGCAGCCTTGAGGGTTTGATCTGCCAGCTCCAGTCATGATCGCAGGCATTTGGCTCGGCTGCGTGGCTGTGAATCTGCAGCCAATCCCTCCTGCCAATATATTGATTACTCTTAATGATTCTGTAGGAGGAGCAAGCCTCCCTTGTTGTGTCAATTGCCATCACATGGCAGGTTCCAAACGTTGAGCATTTTGACTGTTCACACTTGCAGCCTGTGACAGATCGCTGAGGTTTCTGGAGTCGTTTCCACTTCTCTTGTCATATGCCTGAGACTTCCCTCAGAGGCAGGGGAGGGATGAGCAGCAAATAGTTACAGTCATTAACTCATCACAAATGTTCTTGTTTGCATTCAAACTTTTCCTGCTTTTGTACCTGGCAGTCATAGAATCATAGTGTCATAGAATGGGTTAGGTAGGAAAGGACCTCAAAGCTCAACCAGTTCCAATCATAGAATCACAGAATGGGTTAGGTTGGAAGGGAGCTCAAAGCTCAACCAGTTCCAATCATAGAATCACAGAATGGGTTAGGTTGGAAGGGAGCTCAAAGCTCAGCCAGTTCCAATCATAGAATCACAGAATGGGTTAGGTTGGAAGGGAGCTCAAAGCTCAGCCAGTTCCAAGCATAGAATCATAGAATGGGAAGGTTGGAAGGGACCTCAGAGCTCAGCCAGTTCCAACCCCCTGCCATAGGCAGGGACACCTCCCACTAGCACAGGTCACTCAAGGCCTCATCCAACCTGGCCTTGAACACCTCCAGGGAGGGAGCAGCCACAACCTCCCTGGGCAACCTGTGCCAGTGTCTCACCACCCTCACTGTAAAGAACTTCCTCCTAAGCCAATATAGTGAGTGCTGGGTTGGGTTGGGTTTTTCTAACACCCTGAGACTGAATATATTGGGACAAACTCTGCTTCTTTTGGATCAATCCTGGGTAATAGCTGTGGCTTCCTAGGAGAAACAATCAGGAGTGCCAAGGCTTAATGAGCAGATCACTTGCCCTGGCTGCTCATGAGATAGAATCATCTGGGGCTTTGGTTGGTCTTTTCCACCCAAAATGATTCTGTGATTCTGTGGTGCGATGGTTCTGTGGTTCTATGGTTCCGTGGTTCTGTGGTTCTTTGGTTCCGTGGTTCCATGGTTCTGTGATTCTGTGATTCTATGATTCTGTGGTTCCATGGTTCTGTGGTTCTATGATTCTGTGGTTCTGTGATTGCACAATTCTGTGGTTCTATGATTCTGTGATTGTGTGGTTCTGTGGTTCCATGATTCTATGGTTCTGTGGTTCTAGAAATCTATGGGTCTATGATTCTGTGGTTCTGTGGTTCTATGGTTCCATGATTCCATGATGCTGTAGTTCTGTGATTCCATCATTCCATGATTCCATGATCCTGTGATTCTGTGGTTCTGTGGTTCCATGCTCCCATGGTTCCATGTTCCATGAGTCTATGGTTCCATGATTCTATTATTGATGATTTTAAGATTCTGTGATGATTCTATAATTGATGGTTCTTTGTTTCTATGATTTATGATTCTGCAGTTCCATGCTTTGTGGTTCTGTGGCTCTGTGGTTCATGACTCTCTGGTTCCTGCTGTACAACAAACTGTGGACAGGCTGGAAAGTGTCCAGCCAAGGGCCAGGGAAGTCCTCAGAGGCCTGGAGGTCCTGCTGTGTGAGGGAGGACTGGGGAAGCTGAGGTTGTGCTCCTGGAGACTAGAAGGCTTAGGAGGACGCTTATCACCATGAAGCAGTTGATAAAGAGAGGATACCACAGGGACAGAGGCTCCATTTTTGCAAGGAGTTCCATGGAAAAGCCAAGGAGTGATGGAGACAGGTTATTGTTGGGGAGATTCAAATCCAGGCTGGGTGGGGAATGGCTGAGAGCAGCCCTGAGGAACAGGCCATGGGGGTCTGGGGTGATGAAAAGCTCAAGCTGAGGCTGCAGTGTTCATGCAGCCCAGACAGCAACTGTGTGCTGGGCTGCAGCAAGAGCAGTGTGGGCAGCAGGGCAAGGGAGGGGATTGTGCCCCTTTGCTCTGCTCTCCTCANTGAGACACTGGCACAGGTTGCCCAGGGAGGTTGTGGAGCACAGAAGCACAGAATGTGACCAAAGATCCCATTCTGTGATTCTGTGCTCCACAACCTCCCTGGATGTGTTCAGGACCAGGCTGGATGGCGCCTTGAGTGACCTGTGCTAGTGGGAGGTGTCCCTGCCTATGGCAGGGGGTTGGAAGTGGCTGATCCTTGAGGTCCCTTCCAACCTTCCCATTCTATGATTCTATGATTCCCACTGCACTCCAGAGAACATTCCCAGGGGAACAGCTGGACACTGGAATCACCTCCCAAGGGAAGTGGTGGATTCCCCTACACTGCAGAGCTTTAAGATGCAGCTTGCCAGGCTCCTGGGGCAGCTCATTTCAACTCTACCATCCCCTGGGAAGCTTGGACCAGCTGGACCTTGGGGGTCATTTCCATCCTGCCCTTCTGGGATTCTATGGTTCTGTTATTTCTGATTGGATGATTCTGGGAGTCCAAGGTTCTCTGACTCTTTTATTTATGGTTCTGTGACACTATTTTTGTGGTTCTGTGGTTCTATATGCAGAAATCTTCACCAAGTCAAGGAAAAACATCAATGAAAAATTCAAGGCTTTGCATACATCCCAGGATTTTCATTCCTGCCAGCAAATTCAGCTCCCAGTCTTAGCATAGATTTATTCCTCCTTTTCAGCCTGTATGTTTGAAGTCAGCCTGCTCTGAATGTTTCATGTATTCAAGGTGGACATCAGAAAGTTAAAGGGCATTTTTTGTGCCTTCCCTTCCCCCTTTTTTTTGTTCCTTCCCACCTTTCTTTTTTGTTCCTTCTCCCTTCTTTTTGTTCCTTCCCCTTTTAGTTTTTTCCTTCCCTTCCCCCTTTTTTTTTCTTTCCCTTCCTCCTTTTTTTGTTCCTTCTCCTTTTATTTTTTTCCTTCCCTTCCCCCGTTTTTTTTCTTTCCCTTCCTCCTTTTTTTGTTCCTTCTCTTCCCCCTGTTTTTGTTCCTTCCTCTCCCTTTTATTTTGTCCTTTCCTTTCTCCTTTTCCCCCCTTCCCTCTTCCCTCTCAGCCTCAGGAAGGTCAGGAGCCAGTTCATCTGTCATGCTTAACCAGCTGATGAAAGCTCTGCTGCTGCCCAGGGCTGTGGCTCCTCTATTTTCAGCCTAAATCTCCATGGCAGAATCCTTCTCTAATTTGTTACTTCCTGAGTGGTGGAGCTGCTGTGCTGGGGGTGAGCTGGAGGCTGCTGGGAGCATTGGGGGTGTGGTGGCTTCTGTTGGGGGGTAGAAGTGGCAGCTCCCCAGCTGAGCAGCATGAGCTGTGTGGGCTCCAGCTGGAACAAAGGGCCTGGAGATCCCAAGTGGAATGGGAAGCAGCCACCATGGCCACACTTAACAGGGTGCTGCTGACTGAGGAACAAAGATGGGAGGACATTTCAAATGCCTTCTCTGCAGACTTCCCAAGCCCAGCTGGGCATCAGGAAAGGAAGTTCATGACTTTCAGCAAGGACAAGAGTGGAGTCCTGCACCTGGGCAGGTGCAGTCCCCTGCACTGGAACAGGCTTAGACTGGATCTGAGGGAGAAATTCTTCAGTGTAAGGGTGGTGAGACACTGCAACAGCTTGCCCAGGGAGTTTGTGGATTCCTCCTCCCTGGGGATGCTCAAGGCCAGACTGGATGAGGCCTTGAGCAGCCTGGGCTAGTTGAGAAGCAGGAGAGATGGACTCTGGTGTGGAACACTGCAACAGCTTGCCAGGGAGGTGGTTGAGGCTCCAGCCCTGGAGATATGCCAGGTGAGGCTGGCAGGGCTCTGGGCAGCCTGATCCAGTTGAGGATGTCCCTGCTGAGTGCAGAGGGGTTGGGCTGGATGACCTTTGGAGGTCCCTCCCAACCCAGACCCTTCTATGATGTCTGAGGTCCCTTCCAACCTAAAGCATTCTACAATTCCATGACCTGCTGGAAAGAGCTCTGCAGAGGAGAACCAAAGAGTGCTGGTGAACAAGATCACCATGAGGCAGAAATGAAGGCCAAACTTGCAACTGGAAAAGATTCCCTAGAAACACAGAATTCTAAAATCATTAATGTTGGAAGAGACCTCTCAGATGCAGTCCAACCATTGACCCAACCCACCCCTGCTCACCAAAGCGTGGCCCAAAGTGCCATCTCTGCTCCTTCTGTGAACACCACCTAGGATGGTGACTCCACCACCTCCCTGGGCAGCCTGTTCTGGGCTTTGAGGAGCCTTTCAGTCAAGAAGCTTCTTCTCATCTCCAACCTAAACCTCCCCTGGTGCAACCTAAGGCCATTTCCTCTCATCCTGTAGCAGTGGGGAAATCCTGGTGGGAAAGCCTGCAGGTTAGAGAAGCATCTCAAGAGCGAGTCCTTGCCTGCATGATTCATGTCTCTCGTTCTCCACCTGCTGGTAGCATTTTTAGGACCTAATGCCCCTGCCATGAGTGATGTGGAGGTCAGCACTAGTTAACCCCTTTAGCCTGTGCAAGCAGCTAATTGGGAAATGCTAATTAAGGCTGTGCTGGTGGTGCAGACCTCCATGTATGAACGGCTCTCAACTTGTCGCTTCCACTGCACTGCAGAGCACCCATGGGGTTGGCCAAGCTTTGCTTTCCCAACCACGGGAGCAGGGTGGCCCAGATGCTGCGTGGCTTGCTGAGGGTTGGTGTTCCTGCTGCAGCCACCCATGCAACACCCTCAGCAAGTGTGCAGCTGGCACCAAGCTGTGTGGCACAGTTGACTTGCTAGAGGGCAGGGATCCATCCAGAGGGACCTGGACAGGCTGCAGAGCTGTGCCCAGGCCAACCTCAGGACATTCAAGAAGGCCAAGTGTAAGGTCCTGCACCTGGGNGGCCAGGTTGGATGAGGCCTTGAGTGACCTGTGCTAGTGGGAGGTGTCCCTGCCTATGGCAGGGGGTTGGAACTGGCTGATCCTTGAGGTCCCTTCCAGCCTTACCATTCTATGATTCTGTGTGTTCCTTGCTTCCAGCTGCCTCTTCTGCCATGTTGCCCATTTTCACTCATCACCCAATGACCAGGGGTGACCACCAACCATCATGAGGAAAAATGATGCCAATTAAAGCTAATTAATAAACGCTCCCTATTACAGGGCATATGCATGCTGTGTGTCTACACTGGGCTGAGCTGAAAATTAGCACAGCTCCTTACCCAGATGGATTGGAATTGCCCAGCACAGCTTCCACACTATTAATACAGCTTAGACAAGTCCTCCTCTTGTTTCGGTCTCATCTCGATCTGCTGCCCCCATATGAGCTCCTCTTTAGTCAAACAATATTAGGATGAACATTTCTAATCAGACCAGGCCAGATGGTTGGGCTCTCTTCTTGCCAAGTGGAAGTACTGGAGCCTATTTCATGTGCAACCTACATGAGCTCCATGTGGAGAAAGATCTATGGGCTCGTGGACTGGGAAAGGGGAGATTGAAAATGGATGTTAGGAGGAAGTTCTTTACAGTGAGGGTGGGGAGACACTGGCACAGGCTGCCCAGGGAGGTTGTGGAGCACAGAATCACCCAACGTGATCAAAGATCACGTTGGGTGATTCTGTGCTCCACAACCTCCCTGGAGGTGTTCAGCACCAGGTTGGATGAGGCCTTGAGTGACCTGTGCTAGTGGGAGGTGTCCCTGCCTATGGCAGGGGGTTGGAACTGGATGATCCTTGAGGTCCCTTCCAACCTTCCCATTCTATGATTCTATGATTCTTTGGTTGTTATTTTGGGCTGGTTTTGCCCCTTTCAGCTGAAATATCCTTTCCATGTGTACAGGGAGATGGAATGGCTCAAGAATGTTTCCTTCCAACTTTTAGGAGACATCTCCATAGTCTCCTATTGGCTTCTTTAATGCTTCCTACAACTTTAACCTCTGTTTTCCTCCAGAATTATGTGTTGATGGCATTTTAATCAAGTCTCCTTATTAAAGGTGTGAGGACCACTTTATGCAAGGTGAAAGCTTGAGCACCATCTACATCAACACCTGCCAGAGCCTGGTGATTATACATGACCTACATAACAGCTTTTCTGTGACACTGTGACTGTGTTCTCACTCATTGCTGGCTAAGTTCTCACGTTAAGGGGCTGGAGCAGGGCCAGAGAAAGGCAGCAAAGCTGGGGAAGGGTCTGGAGAGCAGGGCTGGGGAGGAGCAGCTGAGGGAGCTGGGGGGGTTGGTGTGGGGCAGAGGAGGNGAGGTAGGGAGGCAGCAGCAAGCTACTGATACCTACTGGTACCACCTAAGGCTTCTTTATCTCTTAATATATATAGGGAAAAAAAAAAACAAAAACCAAACCCTGGTGAGTTCCTGTGCTTGGGAGATTTACAGTGGGGATTAGAGTGCTGAAGATAAATTTCCCTCCCCATTTCACACAGCCAGGCTGCTGCCAGGGCAGGATAGTTCTGTCACTGCACACCAGGGAAGGCTCTGCCATGAAAGCCAGCCTGGCTTGTCCTCTGTTCATCACCACTGCTCTAAACCAAGCTGCAGAGCTTGTCCAGACAAGGAAGGAAAAAAAATCATCTCCAGCAGACATAACTAAAACAAGTTCTTACCTGTTTGCTTTCTGTGGCTCTTTTTCCTCCCCCCTTTTCCCTGGTTTTTGTTCTTTCCCCTCCCACACTCTTCTTTCTCTCCTTTTTATTCCCTCATTTCCCTTCCTTTTTCTTCCCTTTATCTCCTCCTTTTGCTCCCCTTTATTCCCCCTTCTCTCCCCCTTGTTCCCCCTTTTCTCCCCTATATTTATGTCTCCCTATATAACCTTTAAGTAATAATTAGAGCAATGGATTCATGTCCCTCTGAGATCATTGCTAGCATGAGCTGAGCTGAATTTCCTAAAAGTTCCTCTAAAAGGGAAGAGAAGAATGGAAGGGAAGGAAGGAGGGAAAGGGAAAGACAGAAGGAAGGAAAGGGAAGAAAGGAGGGAAGGAAAGGAAAGAAGGGAAGGAAAGGAAAGAAAGAAGGGAATGAATAGAAAGAAAGGGAAAGAAGATGGAAAGAGAAAGAAGGAAGGGGTAAAAAGAGAAGGAAAGAGGAGGAAAGAAGGAAGGGCAAAGGAGAGAGAAAGAAAGGAAAAGAAAGAGGGAAAGAGAGAAGTAAATGTAAGTAAGAAAGAAAAAAGTGAAAGAAGGAAGGAAGAAGGAAAGGACAGAAAGAAAGGAAGGAAGGAAAGAAAGGAGGAAGGAAAAAATGAAAGAGGAAGAAAGAAGGAAAGGAATGAAAGAAAGGAGGAAGGAAAGAAGGAAATGAAGGAAAGAAGAAAGAAATGAAAGAAGGAAATGAAGGAAAGAAGGAAAGAAAAATGAAAGAAGGAAATGAAGGAAAGAAAGAAAGAAAGAAATGAAAGAAGGAAATGAAGGAAAGAAGGAAAGAAATGAAAGATGGAAATGGAGGAAAGAAGGAAAGAAATGAAAGAAGGAAATGAAGGAAAGAAGGAAAGAAAGGAAAGAAGGAAATGAAGGAAAGAAGGAAAGAAAGGAAAGAAGGAAATGAAGGAAAGAAGGAAAGAAAGGAAAGAAGGAAATGAAGGAAAGAAGGAAAGAAAGGAAAGAAGGAAATGAAGGAAAGAAGGAAAGAAAGGAAAGAAGGAAATGAAGGAAAGAAGGAAAGAAAGGAAAGAAGGAAATGAAGGAAAGAAGGAAAGAAAGGAAAGAAGGAAATGAAGGAAAGAAGGAAAGAAAGGAAAGAAGGAAATGAAGGAAAGAAGGAAAGAAAGGAAAGAAGGAAATGAAGGAAAGAAGGAAAGAAAGGAAAGAAGGAAATGAAGGAAAGAAGGAAAGAAAAATGAAAGAAGGAAAGGAACGAAAGAAAGAAAGAAAGAAATGAAAGAAGGAAATGAAGGAAAGAAGGAAAGAAATGAAAGATGGAAATGGAGGAAAGAAGGAAAGAAATGAAAGAAGGAAATGAAGGAAAGAAGGAAAGGAAGGAAAGAAAGAAAGAAAGAAAGGAAAGAAGGAAATGAAGGAAAGAAGGAAAGGAAGGAAAGAAAGAAAGAAAGAAAGGAAAGAAGGAAATGAAGGAAAGAAGGAAAGGAAGGAAAGAAAGAAAGAAAGAAAGGAAAGAAGGAAATGAAGGAAAGAAGGAAAGGAAGGAAAGAAAGAAAGAAAGAAAGGAAAGAAGGAAATGAAGGAAAGAAGGAAAGGAAGGAAAGAAAGAAAGAAAGAAAGGAAAGAAGGAAATGAAGGAAAGAAGGAAAGGAAGGAAAGAAAGAAAGAAAGAAAAGAAAAGGAAACAAACCAAGCCTGCTGAGGGAGCGAGGGAGGGAAGAGGCTGCTGACAGCAGCAGGCAAAAGCAAATGGGAAGAGGAAAAGCAAGACAAGACAACTTCCCACATTCCATTCCTGCCAGGCTGCCTCCCTGCTGAACCCCACACATGTCACATTCCTTCTTGCAGGCCTCCCTACCCCAGGTGCCATCAAAAATTATGGGAGGGGATAAAAAAAGAGAAGCTGGGATCTTAAAAGCATCCCTGCTTTCCATCAAGAGGCATGGCTGTGAGGCTGCCTCTGCCTGGGAACAAAGTGGGGGGGAAAGAGGCACAAAAGGTCTTGAGCTCTGATGTCTGTGGAATTCAAAGCCAAAGGAATAGCTGAGCAGGAATGAGCAGGAACTTGGATTTCCCAAGCTGAAGGGAGAAAGGCTGCAGTGGAATCGTTTGCTGGAGGGGATTAGGTGCAGGTCAGCACAGCCCTCTGTGGTCAGCAGCAAGAAAAGCAGAACCCAGCAGAAGTCCAGGCAGAAATGCAGTGCCAAGAGGAGGAAATGTTGCATTGAATGATTGCAAACCTTTGTCCACCAGCAGCACAAATGCTGAGCACTGCAGATTTCCTTAAAAGAAAACCAACCCTGCTTCAGCTCTTTATAAGCACCACAGAAATAGTTTCTTGTTCTGACTTTTGTTTGATATACAAAAATGCTTCAACAAAGGAGATTTGCCTCAAACACAGAGAAAAGGGAGGCTTGAAGCTGCCCAAAGTTTCTAGCACCTCCTGTTGTCTTTCAGTTTCTTTCACTGGCAGTGGACTGCTGCTGAATTTCCAACAGGCTTTGGGTAGGTTCACACTGCCACAGTGTCCCAACAGCAATAAAGGCAGCTCTGCTCCACAGCTTGCAATGGTGCAGTTGCTATGGCTGGAAAAGACCTTCAGGATCATCCAGTCCAACCTTTTTCTGCCCAGGCTGGGGCTGAGCCATGGCCCTCAGCACCACAGCTCTGCCTCTTGCAAACACCTCCAGGGATGGGGATTCAATGACCTCCCTGGGCAGCCTGGGACAGGCTTGGAGAACTCTTTCAGTCAACAACTTTCTTCTCATCTCCAACCTAACCCCTCCTGGTGCAACTTGAGGCCATTTCCTCTTGTCCTGTCACTTGTTCCTAGGGAGCAGAGCCCAACCCCCCCTGCCTGCAGCCTCCTCTCAGGGAGCTGCAGAGAGCAATGAGCTCTGCCCTCAGCCTCCTCTGCTCCACACCAACCCCCCCAGCTCCCTCAGCTGCTCCTCCCCAGC
>WBNM01001655.1:9491-29677 GCA_013399055.1 Ramphastos sulfuratus
TCCACCACCTCCCTGGGCAGCCCATTCCAGTGGGGAATGACTCTCTCAGTGAAGAACTTTCTCCTCACCTCGAGCCTAAACCTCCCCGGGCACAGCTTGAGACTGTGTCCTCTTGTTCTGGTGCTGGTTGCCTGAGAGAAGAAAGCAACCTCCTGCTGGCCACAACCACCCTTAAGGTAGTTGTAGACAGCAATAAGGTCTCCCCTGAGCCTCCTCTTCTCCAGGCTAAACAATCCCAGCTCCCTCAGCCTCTCCTCATAGGGCTTGTGCTCGAGGCCTCTCACCAGCCTCGTTGCCCTTCTCTGGACACGCTCAAGCACCTCAATGTCCTTCTTAAATTGAGGGGCCCAGAAATTTACTGAAAGACTGCCAGAGAACAGGAAACATAACCTTACTTCTTAGTGAGTTATGCAGCATTAACACCAAACAGTAAAACCCCAAGTGATTTCAAGGACTGATAGTACCAGGCAAATTTTCTTACATGATAAACCAAAATGGGCAACAATATATGGAAAAAATGGTGAAAGCAAGCATGAAAAATCAGTCATTGCTATGGTTATATGCATGCTGAGTAGTTCCTACCCATTTACATGCAGAATTGTGTTGTAACATTAATTTATAGCTGGAATCATTTGAGTGGCTTGCTGTGTATGTGTCTCTGTTTACATCCTATCCTGAGAAGTCCTCATGGCACCTCATACAGTCTAAATTTTTTGCCGTCATACACCATGTGCTTGGTGATTTGGTTGCCTTTAGGAGACATGTCTGTATAAGGGCAAACACTCTGTTACTTACCGTAAGTGGCAAAGCTTCTTCAGAGACATTTTAATGAATTTTCCACTCTTACAACTTGTAAAGAAGCAAAGCTATCAAAATATTCCTCCATACTTGGGGTTGCTGTTAAAGGAATTTGAATACCTTTTTCTATAAAATCTTGATATTTTGCCATTTGATGAACGTGAGAAAAAATGGCTCACCTTTAAGTGCATTACAAAAATATTTTCATGAGTAGATACCATAAAGCATCCAGCTTCTTCGTATTAACTTCTCATTTAGGAAAGTCCTTAAAAATCTTTTGAAACCCTCTATCAGAATTGATGGTGAAGGGAATAAATTTGCATTTGAAAATTTGTGCCATTCATAAGTGGAGAAGGGCAAAATACTTGGGAAGTAGCACTGATATTTCAAAATAAATGTCAAATAATGAGAGAATGACAGCTGCTGAAAGATTACTTTGGATCTTCTTAAAGCTACTCAATCAATGTGCATCCATGCTAACAGAAGTTTTGCCATTATCAATTAGTGATGGATTTTGACATTTAATAGTTATCAATGTAACAGTTGTAAATCAAAGCAAGTTTTGTTGAAATCGTAGGAGTTATATCACTGTAAAGCTAGTAAATGCCAGAAGAGTATCAGGCTCTGGCAGTGCTTAGATTCTTTTCCTCCAAATGTGGACAGAGGTTTACTGTGAAACAAACTTGTCAGACACCCAGTTGTAAAGAGACTTGATGTAGTTGCTATAAATAAATGAAGCTCCTGTGACCCCACAGTGATCTACCATAGATTTAAAAATAAACATGCTGTATTCTGAAACCAGGACACAGTGTTATTCAGGGGAAAAAAAACAACCATCATCATCTTGTGAATTATACATTCTTATCTGGTCTATAATCAAGAGGATTCCATAACAAAGTGAATATTTTATCAAAAGTCAAACAATATGTTTTAAAAATCAGAAGGAGCATTTAAAACTAGTGCCCTTGCATTCTAATCATTTTACTGGAGTTGCAGAAGTGAATACGCATTCATGAAGAGCAGGAAAGAGTCTAAATTAACATTTCTTTTCTGCAAACAGTAAGAGACTTTCCCCTACTCTAAGTTCACATGGATACTTTACAGCTGGCATTTGAGGAAATGTCATCATCTTTCAAGGCAATGCTTTCAAAAATATTTGAAGGTTGGTGAACCTGAAAAATTAAAAAGTATTTTGCATTTGGGATGCCCTGTGAGGACACTCAGTCCCTGAATGGAATCATGTGTTAGGAATCCATTCCACTCTTTGTAAATTAGTCCAGAACCAACATTCCAGCAGGTTACTTGTGCAGGGATCTGTGCTGCTGGTATGTGTCTTTGGGATGAGATATAAAACAGAGAACCTGCATACTTTTAGTCAGTAAAGACCCTGTAGGCCATTTAGTGAGAGTGTGGGTGGTTAGCAGCAGTGTCCTGGCTAGGTTTCAGCTGTGGTTATTGCATTCCACCTCCTTATGTTCCATCTGCAGTTCCAGCAGGACATGTTCCTCACTTTCACTCCAAAGCCTTTGAGCACTGCTGCTGTTCGTTGTTACACAGCCACTGTGCTCCACCATGGTGGTACACTCTTGATATATACTGAAATAGATTTGGCTCCACATCATGTTTCAGGGGTAAGTTATGTCAAAATTACTTTCCAGCATGGTCAGTGGAATTACTCTGGATTTAAAGTGCAATTATTTTGCATCTAAAGTGCAGCCAGAGTTCACCCAGGGTCTACAATACCAGTTACTAAAACTTGCAAAGGTGTTTGGGTGTCCTTTTAGTCAAAACACAAACCCTTTTGACTATAGGGAGACCTTGAGCCTAAGGAAAAACCAGTTAGAAACCTGGCAGCAAAAGGAAATAACAAACATGCATGAGTTATTAAAATCTCCTTCTACCCAGCAGTTGAATACATACTGCCAATGTCATTCTTAGTTATACTTTGGAGAAAGACAGCCTACTCCTGCAGTACCACACTGATATTCTCATGCATACCCTGTGTCTTTGGGGCAAAGAAAACAAGTCCAACAGGTAAGAGAAATGGAGTGTCAAAAGGGAAGAAGATCTGTCACTTTTGATTTTTCCATCAGAGTGGAGGCAGCAGTGAAGCCAAAAGATAAAGATTTCCATTATTGAATGAGGGAACTTGGTAGTGCTGCACTGGGGTTTTCTTTTCGTGTGCTGCAGCAGTATAACTCAAGGAAAGGACTGCTGGCACTTACACATGAGTTTGTTCATATGGTTTCAGTTGGTGAAGGGGGATTGATGGGAGATGAATGAGAAATGAAAGATGAGGAGGGAAAGTTTTGTCCGTGGCTATTTGCAGTCTGGGTATGTTAAATCTCGTAACAGTTGCACGTGTATAATCCCAGCGAGCAAGTATACACACATTTTCTTCATGTTTGCAGGAGCAAGGGTTAGTTGAAATCAGCATGATAAAAACAAACCTATCAGAAAAATGAGTTATGTGTGAATGTACATTTCTGTGGGAATTTCTTCTGTCTTACAGAGGCCAATAGAAATTAGCCAAAATGAGAAAGAGGTGTTGCCCATTGCCTAGTCTGAGTTGGTGTCCTGCTGTGCAGTTTTGGTAACTTTTGCACCAGGAGTACTACGGCTACCCATGGTGTACACAGTCTAAAATTTAATTGGGAAGCAAAGAGATGCTCCTGGCAAATTCAGCCAAACAAAAATAACAAACCCTAAATAATGGAAATAATGTAGGCTTTTCTTTATTAGAAGCAAATGTTGATTTTTTTTTTCTGTCTACATCCTAATTAAAACCATCCTTTACGATTATATTGTGACCAAATGATTCATACAGTCTTTCAACTATTACAGCTGTACCAAAAATGTTTGTTTGAGGTCAACTAGAAAATATATAGCACTTTAGTAAGTGCTTATAGAATAAATATTTGTGATAAACACTAGGCTTGCTTAACTATTTAATCAAACATGTATGCATGTAATATTTTGTAACATTACCTAGCTGATATGCATGAAAAGCAGTAGTTTGTGGTGCATATGCACACATGCTAAAATACAAAAGCTGGCAAAGTATTTTTCTATATAATTTCTAGTGGTTCTTAGGAGTTACCACAATAGTGCCCCAAAACAATCCTTTAGTGCTTCTCAGAACAGCAGGCTTGTTTACCTTTGTTAACCTTTCTCAACTCTTATATGCTGCATGCAAAAAGTGTGTGTGGGTATGTACGTATGTGTATTTGTGTGAGTGTAGATGTACTGAATTACTTGCAGGTAATACAAGCACAGGAGTCAATGGAGCTTCTCACAAAGAACTGATTTCATAATAAAGTTCAAGGGTTGTAGTTTATGTTTATGCTGTATGTTTTTGCATACTGCCCTTACTTTCTAAATATGCAGTTTTTTAATTGAGAGATTTTAGAGATTAATTGAAAGCTTGAAATTTATAATCCTCTCCAATTAAGCTCTTAAAAATTAGGGTGATAATGTGCGCCCATCACCTGTTGTAGCCTGTTTGTGTTATCCAAGATAATCATCTTGACATCAATCACTTACTGTGTCTGACCCAGAGTTTAAGACACGTTGTACTCTAACATAGCTTGACACATCTCTTCCTAACATACAGACAGCAAAAATGAGAAAGCACATTCAGGATCATTAATCACAGTATCACAGTATCACAGTATAGCAAGGTTGGAAGAGACCTCAAAGATCATCAAGTCCAACCCATTACCACAGACCTCAAGACTAGACCATGGCACCAAGTGCCACGTCCAAACGTGCCTTGAACACCTCCAGGGACGGTGACTCCACCACCTCCCTGGGCAGACCATTCCAGTGGGGAATGACTCTCTCGGTGAAGAACTTTCTCCTCACCTCCAGCCTAAACCTCCCCTGGCACAGCTTGAGACTGTGTCCTCTTGTTCTGGTGCTGGTTGCCTGAGAGAAGAAAGCAACCCCCTGCTGGCCACAACCACCCTTTAGGTAGCTGTAGACAGCAATAAGGTCTCCCCTGAGCCTCCTCTTCTCCAGGCTAAACAATCCCAGCTCCCTCAGCCTCTCCTCATAGGGCTTGTGCTCGAGGCCTCTCACCAGCCTCATTGCCCTTCTCTGGACACGCTCAAGCACCTCAATGGCAGTACTGTATAGATCTAATGTAGTATATGTGTACACAAATCCCTATCTATGCAAATAGTGGTCAAATTGTATTTAGAGTTAGAAATAAAGACAAGGTTATGTGTTGTATTCTTGGAAGCTAATTTAATATGATTGAGATATATATGAAACTGTGATAGAGCTACCTCAAAATTTTTTTACACTCTTCCATATCATCCTGACTCATAACATGCAAAGACATGGACCAGAGGAAGGGACTGTATGGTGGATAAGGGATCTCATCCAGAGGGACTTTGGCTAGTTTGAGTGGTGGGCCAGTGCCAGCCTCATGAAGTTCAGCAAAGACAAGTGCAGGGTCCTTGACCTGGGTCAGAGCAATCCCAAGCCTGAGGGAGGAATGGATAGAGAGCAGTTGTGATGAGAAGGGCTTGAGAGTGCTGGTTGATGAGCAGCTCATCATAAGCCAGCAATGTGCACTTCCAGCCCAGAAAGCAAGTCATATCCTAGGCTGTATCATGGCCAGCATGTCAGGGGAGGTGATTCTTCTCCTCTGCTCTGCTCTAATGAGACTCTGCATGGAGTAATGTGTCCAGCTCTGGGTTTGCTAACACAAGAAGAAAGGCCATGGAACTGTTTGAGCAGATCTGGAGGAGGGCCACAAAGATGATTAGAGGCTGGACGACCTCTGCTGTGAAGATAGACTAGGAGAGTTTGGGTTGTTCAGCCTGGTCAAGAGAAGGCTGGAGGGAAGCCTTATAGAAGCCTTCCAGTGTTTGAAGGGGGGCTGAAGATAGCTGGAGACAGACTTTTTACAAGACAGGTAATGGCAGAACAAGGGGTAAGGGCCCCAGACTGTAAGAAGCTAGATTTAGATTACACATGAGGAAGAATTCTTCACCATGAGGATTGTGAGGTACTGGGAAGAGGTTATCCAGAGAAGCTGTGGAGGCTTCAACCCTAGAAGTACTCAGAGCCACATTTTATGGAACCTTGTGCAATCTGATCTTGTAGGAGGTGTCCCTGCCCATGACAGAATGTTTGAACTAGGTGATCTTTACGTCCTTTCCAATCCAAACAATTCTATGATTATATGATATGAAATAAAATAAAAATTAAAGCGAGAGCATCACTATAAGCTGTATGAGTTTGGCTTACTTGTCTACTGCCTGGCTTACAGCTGTAAGCATGCAGTAGTGTCCTTGTGTTACTGACTTCCTTGTACATATCACAGAAGGCTTGACTGAATCATTTCTGAGCTGAAAAAAAAATATAAATAGGAACCTTTTGTCATGAAATACTTAAATGTGAATATAATTTAATGTCTTTGGGGAGAAAATTTAGTGTAAGAGATTGTAAGAAACAAGAAATTGATTACCTGTAAGAAAGGTACCCTCTAATCAAGTATTACCATGTATAGACAGATTCCTGGCTAGTTATAGCTTAATTCAAAGGAGATAATGGTTAGATTTTTTGTTAATTTTAAGTTTTATAAAAAAAATTATATTTCCATTCACTCTTTATCTAGTTTTGCATAATACATGCTTACAATGATCTATAGAAAGCCATCACTGTGTAAATAATGAAGAATATGAAAGCACAGTTTTCCATGAAATATAGGCATCTGTGCAATTTTTCTTCGCTTTCACTGTGGGGGAAAAAAAACCCAAACAATGTCTTGCTGAAAATTAACAAGATTTAACTATAGTATGACTAGTAGGAATTAATTTATGAGAAGTTTTCTGATTCCCTGCTGTTGTTATTGCAGTGAGGGTAACTTCTTGACAATCACATCCTTGAGTGCTATTTTTTTTTTTTTATAGTGGGACTTAGTAGCCCCTCTTTACTGCAAATCCTTAAGGTAAATGAAAGAAAAATGGTGGCATCTCACTGAAAGGTAGTTCATGTAGCTCAGTGCTTACCTCTCTGACTTAATCTGTGGAGTAACTCTTCCAAGAGCACATAGGGAACCCCTACATTTAGACAATGTCTACCTATTCTGCAAACACGTAGATCTGAGTGTATTGCTGCTGGCTGAAGGACTGCGTGGTGCCACCTTCCATTTATGTGTGGGAATCTGTTATAGGATCTGTACCTACTATTCTGCTGGCCGTATTTAATTTTTATTTACTTAAATATGCTTTTTTTTTTTTTTTTTTTTGTAAAGTATCCATTTGCTACATAAGTCTGTGAGTGATTTACAAATTAAAGCAAAACCAAAACAAATTACTACCAGTAGTACATTACAAAGCAGCCTGCAGCTTGTTGCAGACAGGAATCTTAATTCAATTGATGCAAGCAGTGTAAATTAGATGATGTTATTTCCATCTTCAAACAGTGCAAGTAACAGTTAGAAGGAAGTAATACTTGTGGCTTGGAAACAGAAATGTCTGCATATAGTTTGGGTCAGACATCACAGCAAAGGCTTGCAGACCGAAATCTGCACAAGTCTGTTTTTTCATCCAGGTAATAATTACTAAAACATAAAATCTCTGTGACTGGCTGGCAGCTATGAAGAGAAGTAGATGTAAGAAACTTTAGGTCACTCTCATGGGAAGAGCAGACAAAGTTAGTTGGATGGGAACATAATATAATCCTTAGAGCTTTAAAAGATGAACCTGTCAATTAAGTATTTGTGGTCGTGCTGGTTTTCTCCCTCCTCTTGCCCCTTCCCCTGCCCCCCCCCCCCCCTTTTTTTTTGTTTTTGTTTTTGTTTTTTGGTATNTTTTGTTGTTTGGTATGGTTTGGTTTGGTTTGGTTTGGTTGGTTGGTTTTGTTTCACTTGGATCTGTTGTTGGTCGAAAGTTTTTGGCATTCTAGATGATTTCTGCTAGATAGCACTGACTATGACTGCTTATAAAATATTGCCCCATCAAAGAAGTAGAACTGGGAAGAGACAGAAATTAAAGATGTCCATAGTGCTTCAAGGTTTTAAAAGGTGTGGACTTTTCCTGACAAATGCTGCACACTGCAGTAAGCATCTGCATCATAGCATTTCCTTCATCACTGTGTAAATACATACGGAATGTTTACTGCATAGAGGTGGTTTCTGGGACTTTCCATCTGTATCAGCTGGGTAGGTTTTTTCAAAATCCATTGCTGTTGAGGGCTTCGTAGTCCTGTAAGGTTTGATTGTGAATGGTTGTGTGTGGAGCCTTTCTAAAGTTTTTCCAGTTGAAAGTTTTTCCAGTTGCATCTAAGGTACTGGAACATACATGACATTGGCCTTTGTCACTAACTTTGTAGCCAGAGAGATGATATGCATTAGAACCAATATAATAAACCCATCTATAATCAAATAACTACATGCTTTACTGTTTAGGGCAAATTGCATTCTTCATTACTCTGTGAAATAAATAAATAAGACCAGGACTTTGGAGGGGAGAGGGGAGTGAGTACTAAGAAAGAAAGGTATTTGCATGCTTCATAATCAAACAAGAGCTGGTGGGTTTTGCAATAGTGTCTAGTCCAAAGTGTTCAGATAAAAAGATCTGAGACAGTACAGTGGAGTATCTTGCGAGAATTTCAAATTGTTTAATGCACAAGGAAGCATTGAAATAATTCTAGTTTGATGGCCTGCAACAGTGCTTGTTAGTTATAGTTACTGTGCTGATGTTATGTCCAGCATTTACCCAAAAGAGAAGATGCCAATAAAATGATGTATTCATTATATAAGTATTTTAATATGTTTTTATCAATACTTGGTGGAATGGATTGCCTGACATTACATTGCAGAATTTTTAAGTCCTACCTTCAGGCAAATCTCATGCTTACTAGCAAAAATGAAAGTGTGAAATGCTTTTTAATGTATATTTAACAACAGATAGGCTAGTGATTACTGATGTGTATTCTCTCTGGATTTTCCGCTTGCTATCAGAAGGCAATGTTAAGAGACAACATTTTTACACATTTATGCTATCTACATCCATCAGATGCTTACTTTTTACGTGTTTTTAACTGTCGTTTATAACAAACCTGCAAAAAAAGTAATCGCTTAAGTCTAAACCATACCAAGATTGCAAGCTTACAATCAATTGCCAGTAATAGTCCATTGCGCTTAAAATCCATGCCCCAATTTCTGTGTTTTGATGCAAGTATGTAATGAATATGTTTTTCAGTATTGCTGTCATGCAAGTATTATGTGCTGTTTTAAAGACTTGCCTTGCAGCAAAATTTCTAGGGAGTTTGCCCATGAGTGACTTCAGTCTTACGTCTTCTTATATTTAAGAAGCAGATACATCAAATACATTTACTTATCTAATTACTATAGTTGCATAGCTGGAAAGTTCTCATTTTTTAGTCTAGCTCAATGTTGTTTGCATGTTGATTTTTGAGCTTAGTGTTTCTTGTTGAGGCAGCAGAGCACCTTCTATTGAATCAGTAATTATGCAGAATCAATAAGTTTTTTCTTTGTGTTTGTCTTTGTTGTTTCTTTGATATGGCTTCTAGGATGCTGCAGGCAAGGTGCTGGACCGCTGGGCCATCATGTCCAGGGAAGAAGAGATCATTACTCTTCAACAGTTCCTGAGATTTGGAGAGACCAAATCCATTGTGGAGCTGATGGCAATTCAAGAAAAAGAAGGGCAGGCTGTAGCTGTGCCATCTTCAAAGACAGATTCAGATATAAGGACTTTTATTGAAAGCAATAATCGCACCAGGAGCCCAAGTCTCCTTGCTCACCTGGAGAACAGCAACCCTTCCAGCATTCATCATTTTGAAAACATCCCAAATAGCCTTGCATTCCTACTTCCATTCCAGTACATAAATCCAGTCTCTGCTCCACTGCTGGGGCTGCCTCCAAATGGCCTCCTGCTGGAACAGCCATCAATGAGGCTCCGTGAACCAAACCTGACAACCCAGAATGAGTATAATGAAAGCAGTGAATCTGAAGTTTCCCCTACACCTTTCAAGAATGAGCAAACATCCAGCAGGAATGCTTTGACCAGCATCACAAATGTTGAGCCCAAAACTGAGCCAGCCTGTGTTTCTCCTGTTCAGACACCTACACCTGTCAATGATTTGTCAAAACCAGAGCACACCAAAAGTTCATTCCGCATTCACAGAATGAGGAGAATGGGGTCAGCCTCTAGGAAAGGAAGAGTGTTTTGCAATGCTTGTGGCAAAACTTTCTATGACAAAGGTACTCTTAAAATCCACTACAATGCTGTTCACCTCAAGATCAAGCACCGGTGCACTATTGAGGGCTGCAACATGGTCTTCAGCTCTCTCAGAAGCCGCAATCGCCACAGTGCTAACCCGAATCCCCGCCTCCACATGCCTATGCTAAGGAATAACCGTGACAAAGATCTAATTCGTGCTACATCAGGTGCTGCCACGCCTGTCATAGCAAGTACAAAATCCAACCTAACTTTAACAAGCCCTGGGCGTCCACCGATGGGGTTTACCACTCCCCCTTTAGATCCTGTTCTACAGAACCCTCTTCCCAGTCAGCTAGTGTTCCCAGCTTTAAAGACTGTCCAACCTGTTCCTCCTTTTTACAGAAATTTACTTACTCCTGGAGAGATGGTGAGTCCTCCAACCTCACTCCCTACAAGTCCAATAATACCAGCAGTGAGTGGCATGGAGCAGCATCCCCCTCCTCCTTCAGAGTCATCAGTACCTTCAGTGCTGATGCCCACTCCAGAGCCTAATGCTGACCTTGCCCCTAAGAAGAAGCCAAGGAAGTCGAGCATGCCAGTTAAAATTGAAAAGGAAGTTATTGATACTGCTGATGAGTTTGATGATGAAGATGAGGAGGTGAATGATAGCAGTGCAATGGTGAATGACATTGGTCATGACAATCACTGCCATTCTCAGGAAGAAATGAGCCCGGGTCTGTCTGTGAAAGATTTTTCCAAAAGTGACAGAAGCAGATGCATTTCTAGGCCAGACATAAGAAGGGCGGACAGCATGACATCAGAAGACCAAGAGCATGAGAGAGACTATGAAAATGAGTCAGAATCATCAGAGCCCAAATTGTGTGAGGAATCCATGGAAGGCGATGACCGTCTTCATGAACCTAATGAAAAATCCATGATGCACAGTGACAGAGCAGATGAAAACCACAATGACTCTTCCAACCAGGATGTCATTAAAGTGAAGGAAGAGTATGCAGACCCTACATATGATATGTTCTACATGAGCCAATATGGATTGTACAATGGAGGCAGTGCCAGTATGGCTGCCCTTCATGAAAGCTTTGCATCTACATTCAACTACAGCAGCCCTCAGAAGTTCTCCCCAGAAGGTGAAATGTGCTCCAGTCCAGACCCCAAGATCTGCTATGTGTGCAAGAAAAGTTTCAAGAGTTCCTACAGTGTGAAACTTCACTACAGAAATGTTCATTTAAAAGAGATGCATGTGTGCACAGTGGCTGGCTGTAACGCTGCATTCCCATCACGAAGAAGCAGAGACAGGTCAGTAAATATTAATTGATTTTCTACATTATTAAATGTTTTGAATTATGTAAGAATAGGCAGTTTAGGATATATGAAGAAATAGAGAGATGCACAGTAATGACAAGTGACAATTCTGTTCCCATGACATTGAAAGAATTCCATCACTTTAAGATTTTCATTGTTAGTTGGCATTCAGAGTAGTGCATATTGTGCCATCTTCTTAAGTGACTGGCAAGGTAATAAACCATTCTTTTTGTTTGCCTGTGAACATGTGCGTTTTAGTTCTGTTTATAAGCTGCAGCTTCTATTATATTTTTTTTTTCTCTTCCTGCAACTTCTAAACCAGGAAATTATTAAATACATAGTAAAAATATCTCTGTGCATGCATATCAAACTGTAGAACTGGGACGGAGGGTAAAGGGTGAATGGACAACTGGATGAATGGGTGGAGAATGAAACAAATAGAATAAAATAATTAATTCCATCCCATTAGTGTTATACAAAATCAAATATGGAACATTATATGACTGTTCTTTCTTCTCATCAATTTTTTTAAATGCTGCTATGTTGTAGCAAGAACAAGTAAATATTAAGAAAGTAGTTGTATCCTTCCTTAGCAGAACTTACATGCCTCTCTATCCACTATGGTCATTTAGTGTACTTCGCCTTCTTTTCTGCATGTAAGTAACTCCCTTCCTCACTGACAGGAATTATGCACATTCAGAGAGGAGAGACTAGACCCATACATTTTTTTAAGATCAACCAGGGCTGCTGGCCCTTCAGATGACATCATTCCCTTGGTATGCTGCTTCAGTACTAAAACAGCTGGGCTGTAACAGAGGTGGCTGGTTCTTAAATTCTTAGGTGTATTTATGTGGGTTTTTGTGTTGTTTGGGTTTTTCTGTTTGTTTTGGTTTGTTTGTTTGAGTCTTTTGTTTTGTTTTGGGTTTGTTTTTTTTGAGGGGAGTCCTTTTTTTGTGTGGAGGTTTCTTTGGGGGTTTTTCATTTGTTTGTCTTGGGGTGGGGAGTTTGTGCTTGGTTGGGTGGGTTGGTTTGGGTTGTTTGGGAGTGGTTGTTGTTGTTTTGCTTTTTTTTATTTTCTGAAGAAAATGTAATATAAATGGAATTCATTAAGGTGATAGGATAAACAGTTATTTCATACTTGTTATAATTGTGGATAAAAGCTTTCACATGTGGCAATTAGCATATCATCACATAACAAAAATATCTCTGGTTCATTGGGTGATGGTGAGATTAGGTCATTTCTTTTCCTTTATTTGGGTCAACCTTCACCTTCATAGTTTTTCGTTATGTTGTAAAAAGCTGTCAGATACATAAAGGAAACTAAACCTGGCTACACATTCACACACAGCTCCTTTTTCTTCAACTTCATTGAAGTTGGTATAGTTTGAAAATGAATATTTCATGAAAGCAAGTTAGTGTTGAGGGTACTGAGCATCCAGAATTCACTAATTTGATGGAGAGTCCAGTCCTCAAATATCTCATGTTTTCTGTTGCGATTTATGAAATCCACCAAAACAGAAAAATAGGAATGCGCATATGAACAAAAGTTCAAATCAGTCAAGAAGGACGATCTAGAAAGTTTGCATTCCAGTAGGATGAAACCACTGGACAGGAAACAGGTATAACTAAATTAATGCTGGCTTCCTAGAGTAACTTCTTGATAATTTTTATGAACTTGAGTTTAACAAAGGAAAGGTAGGACTCAGTGACATAATATATACTGAGTTTTGATATGTGCAACCCCTTTTTAGTTCATGAAATTGACAGGTTTTATTCATCAGTAATTTGGGTAGATTATTCTGCTTCCTCAAGCAGATTTTGAAAAGTCAGTGGGCTAAGCAAAACTGCTTTCCATTCATCACTTGAAGAAGTCACTTTAGAATTTGGATCTTTATATAGTGTATTAAATTTCAGTAGGAATCCATTGATAGATTGTGCTAATAATAAAGTCATCGTAGTCAACATTATGTTCTAAGAAAGCAATGACTGTGATGACATAGATAAAAATATTTCTGATACCAGAACATTTAAAAAGTGTACATTTGGAAGAAACTTCATGAACTATGGCCTATTAAGCTTGTTGAAAACAAGTTGTAAAATAACAGTCTGATTCAGAAACTTAAAATGCAGGCTGCATATTTGAAACTAAAAATCATTATTTATGTATAATTTTGAGTTGTGTGAAGCACAAGAGCATGTTTTTGTATTATTCTGCTGGTAATATTCAGACTATGTTTCTTCAGTTATGTGTTACACTTAGAAGAATAAAAGAAGTTTGTAGGCATATTATATGATTTAATTGCAAAGATTTAAAAGTGGTTAAAAAAACAAAAAACAACCAAAACCCAACAAGACCCCACAAAACCCCACGCTTTACAAAAATTCAAAGGTGTGGTACAGTTTGTGTGCCCACTCATGCTTGTTAGCACTCCTGGATTGTAATAATTATCTGGAAAAAGCCTTGAAAGAACCAAGTAATGCTCTCTTGCTTCATGATAATTCTTTCAGATACTTGAGCAGAAAATATCTTCAAAATTTCCTTGGGCTATCCGTTGTTATCCAGGAGTGCAATGCCTAGGAATGTGCAGAAAGCACATTTTAAACTTTTTTTCCCTCATACTTTAAAAAAGAAAAATAAAAGAGACGAGAAGAAAATTAAAAGAAAATAAAAGGGAAAGAAATTAAAATGAAAGAATAATGAAAAGTTACAAAGTTTAAGTTTTTTCATTTTTTTAAACATACTTTTAATTGACCTAAAGAACTTTCCATACAATTTGTTTTTTAATTGTTGCTAATAGTCCTTTTGAATGCGTAAGTTTATTTCAGAGAGTCATTACCTAAGTATGCAATTTCTTGCTCTTCAGATTATGGAGAGCATCTCAAAGATAACTGGGTAACTAAATCAATAGCATCGCAAAGTGAGAACTTCTTCCAGCCACTTAAATCAACTTCACTTAAAGGCTCAGAAGCATTTTGCTATTAACTGCTGTACCAAAAAAAAAGAAATAAGCTACCTAAAGCACACAGTAACAATTCCTGGATAGTATTTATCATGTATGAGTGTTCTATTTTAAACAGATTATAAAAAGTCTTTGAGATTTGCTTGTGTGGTGAATCACATAATCTTTGATTAGGTAAAGAAACTTACAATTTCTTTGCTTTGAAAGTTAAAATTGAATAGTTTTTCAATACTGTCCTCTTAATACAGAGTTTTAGCCATTCTTTAACTTATAAAGTCTTGAAATCTTTATTTTTAGTAATTTTATTAGTGATATTACTAGTTTTGTATTAATATTATTAACCTTATTATAAATAGTTAGAGGTCTAAACCTCATATTTCTTGTTCTGTTCTAAAAATACAAGATTATGTGGAGATTAATCATTTCTGCTTCCTTTAAAGGCATCTGATAGAGCTTATAATCTTTTCCAATGCAATTCTGGTTAATCAAGGGGTTTACTATATTCCCCTATCCTGTACATACGTAAAACTCTAAACTGTTGACAATGGGTGTAGCTGTTGTAAAATGATCTTTGCAAGGGTGGAGCTGTGACATAAACGGCTTGTTACTGGAGCCAGCAAATCATTTCAGGAGCAAGTGTAGTGCTGCTTTGACTAAAGGGCTGGGTTTTATCCCTGTTATAGCTGCAACCCTCGTTGTGGAAAGAAAGCATTGTACAACAATGCTTGTGAAGGGCTACCTAAATCCATTTTTAGCATTCCTGCATCATTTGTGCCAAGGTCAGTTCCTTTGTAAATATTCTTCTGACAGAAAGGTTAGAGGATCTTCTGAGATCTTTGCCTAAACACTGCTATTCCTTGTAATAGAGTTGAGATAACCAGAAGATTCAGGAGTCCCACATCACAGGTTTTTTTCAGCATAGGGCAGAGGAAAGCAGAGTCCCAGCCCTTAATGTAAATGACTCATTAATTCTGTTTTCTCTTCTAAAAATTAGAGTATATTGCTTTTGAATAGCCAAGCTTTGCTGAGCCTAGATTATTTTAAAGACCTTTTTTTCCCCATCACCTTCTGAACCACAGGTAACATCACTTATCACATCAACTTTTTAAATATCTGTGTCTTTGATCTTTTCCCCAAACAGAGAAGTCTTTCTATCTTCCTTGTCCTGGAAACACTACGCCTGTGAAAAACAGTTTTTCTTCTGTTCTTCACTAATTATATATTCATCCATTTATCTTTCTATAGTTACTTCAGATGTCCTTTCTTCTATGGGCAAGATGTTCAGGCTATATATTCCTGTAAGAAGGAAGAGTAAACATAGAAAGATACCATATAAAAAGATTATGTCGGTGATCAGAAGCAATGTCTTAAGCCTCCTTTTGAACAGAAAAACATCTTTTCCAAATAATTTTTTTTCGATGGGAAAGAGAGGGAAGGGAAGAAGATAAATTCCTGGGAGAACTGCACTTTAATAGAAAGAATTCTTCCTCTAAAATGATTCTGTCTAGATTCAGAGAAGGTCTGTCCTGTGAGTGAGGAGAAAGTGCCTGTGACCCCAGTGGTTAGATTCCCCGGGGATCTGCTTCCCAACCTCATTCCAAAAGTCTTGCCCCAGCAGATACAGACTTTGCTATACAAAGAAACAGATGTGGTTGGTCTTCAAAGGTGAAACTTAGAGCAGTTTGCTTAATTTCTGGCTCTTACCTTTAGAAGCCAAGGGTGTTGTGATCAAAAACATGAAACAGGAGGCAGGTGGACCTTCTGCCTTCAATAAGTCTAATTAAGAAGCTACTGTTAGACCTTAAGGAGAAATACAGACATTTTCTTGGTCGGCCATAGTGTGTGCTAAATCCCTATTTCACCTCAGTACCAGCAATATTAAAATCTATGTTTCTTAAACAATAACACAGATTAGTAACAATATATTATTATGTTTTCCTTTCTGACAAAGTATGCAAAATAAATTAATTCTCAGTGTACTCATTCACAGAACTAAAGCAAGAACTTTTTACTTTGTCTTTCTGCTACTAAAATAGAACTATTAATTGCTCAGGTTTGTCTTTTGGTTTTCTCACGAAGTGAGCATGTGTGTGTGTGTGTGTGTGTGCGCACGCGCGCGTGCTCCACAAGATAGGAAAGGTGATTGAGCCCCATGAATAAATTTTAAAACAATATAATATCTTCTCAGGGTGACTTAAAAAAATAAGTATGAGACAACTATTGATGCCAAGTGTGATCATGCCACTTGCTTGCTAGTTAAATCAGTCAAGATTTAAACATGTAGACTCCTTGATTTGTATGGAACAAGACATCTGTAACTGGTTTATTAAAACCTGCTGATGTCTCCAGAACTAAATTTGTGTGGATATAGACCTCTGGGTAGCTGTACTGAAAAAGCAGAGACACACTTTTTGTCTGGTTACCTGACTTCCAGCCCTGTACAGGTGTGCTTGAATAAATTAACATCAGTTACCTATGATGAGCCACTACACACATTATCAAGGGAGGTGAAGATGTGAGAAAGCTGCTACCTGCCCTGTTATCACTTCCATGATAGTGCAGCACTCATTTTTTCATCATCCTACTATGCTTGGAATCTTTTTGTTTTCAGAGAATTCTTCTGTAAATTCAGTAATTTCTAAGAACAGATAGCTTCGATAAATATTTCACACCTGTCTGTGATAACCATCACTGTATTTCCCTTAATATAATTAGCTGTCATATACAGTTTGAAATTCCTCCAGTAAAAACCAAAGAAACAAGGTTTTAGGATGCTAGGTATTTGATGAACCATCTTTTTCAAGAGACAAAAGTGACATTTAAATATTTTTCAAAATACAGACATATTTACACCTATACTACAGTTGCTGGACATGATGAAGTTCATGAAGTCTAGCTACTTCTCCAATACAATTTTATGAACCATTAGTACTTTTCTTGCAATCACAGTGTGCCATTACTTGTGTTCACATAATTCTTCCTTACCCAAGAGAACCTGGATTATAATGAAACATTTTATGTCCACCCCTTACAGAAAGCTAACCTCTTCCATAAGTAGTTATGGTGAATGTAGACTGCCTGTCATATTGCATACTCACCAGGAGATGGAGAATTGAAACTAAAATGTATAGAACTAATTCCTTCATAAGGATTTAAAAAAAATATTATTTAAAGGAAAAAAAAAATTTAAACTAGCAAGTTAACATTTCAGGGTCAGCTTTGGCATGGAGGGAGATCTTTTCCAACAACACAGATCAGTTTGGGGTTTGAGTTAGAGATGGTGCTTTATTTTGTTTTGTAGGTTTTTGTTAATGATTTGCTGCCTGCATTTCTTGTTCTCTTTTGGTACACAAAATGGTAGTGCTTTGACAGTGAGAATATAGTTTCTTGTGCAGTGCAATTTTGTGTGAACTTGCAGAATAAATTAAAGACATTTCAGTGACCTGAAAAGTTTATTTAAATAAACTGCTACATTACTGTTAAGATAGGAGGTAGGCATATGTAAAGTACTGAAACTACTAGCCAAAAGCAAAGCATACATTGAGCAATTTTCCCCCTGGTGTGTGTTGTGACAAATAGTGTAAATGTTTAATTTGTTTTGTCCAAGTTTCCAGCATAGCTCTCTGTGTTCTATGGTTGATCAAAGAGATTATATGGGAAGACAGACTGTGAACATGAATTCGTACCTTGATTGCCCCTGGTTCCTAGGAAATAAGTAGAAGAACCAAAATTCTTCTCCAGAGGGTGGGAGAATATTGAGTATTTCCACTTGTCCAAGTAAATGTAAAGGTATTCTCCATATGCAGAGCTATACTGTCTGCTCCAGAGTCTTTTGAAAGTGGGGTAAACAAGACATCTACCTACATTTGTTTCTGCAGAGAAGGATTTTACCTCTTCTTTTGACAGACAAAGACTGTGAGATTTCTGCAAAGGTGGAGAAAGCTGTACTTGGCAAGTATTGGGTGCAGGGCACTACTCCTAAAGGCCTGGATACATGAATATACAACAAGACACTGGAACCTGAGATATAGTACACTCAGGTAGAGGAAATAATGAAAGAGGCATGGAATCACCTCTGTGACAGGAATAGCTGTGTGTTTAGTTCCCTTTGGAGTTACAGCTTTTGGTGGAGAGACGCTGTCTAGACAGGTAGATGCCGTCATATACACATGATACATTCATTTGTCACTTGTGCTTATCCATCTGAAAAGAGAAATTATCACCTGAAAAGACAAACTTTATATCAGATCTTATGGCATAGCCAAAGATTACTTCTAGATGCAAGGCCATTTTTCTTCTCCTCTAAATCGTAATTATGCCTCTGCCCCTGGATTTGAGCATATTCATTAGAACATGAATTGAGTGACTGCTGGGGCATATCTCAATTAAGGTTGAGTTTACCTGAAAGTAAGAAGACCTCTGTAGCAAGTCCTAGAATGACCTAGAAACATAACCCAGAAGAGCAAAAAATTACTGGCTATAGATGACTCCAAAGAGCTACAATGTTGTTTTGGAGGACAGTCCTGTTAGTGTATCTGGTCAGAGGCAGACATTGTCAACAGATGGCTTCATACCAAATATGCAGTCATTCCTAGGGTTTGTGAGGTCATAGGGTATTTTTGGAAGGAGAATTATGTACCAGGTGATTGGTATAGTGGAAAAAAAAAGCTCATGTGGGTGTAATGGAGGGGTAATTAATTAATGTGATACGATTTTCAGAGATTAATATTGTTTATTAATATTCAATATTCAGAACTCTCACCACCCTGATCGCTAATTTTAATAATAATAATTGGTTCTTTGCATCGATCATGGAAATTTTATACAGGTAATAACAGGCTCTACAAATAACTAGTAATAATATAACATTAATAACATATAACATAATAATATAACATTAATTGAACTCAATTGAACTGGAAGAGAAGATTCCTGTGGTTAGTGTACCACTTGTGGTCAGTACACTGCTCTCCCACTCAAGGAACTCCTTTCTGCTTATGGCAGAAAGCAATGGCGAATTGCAAGAGGCTCTAAGTGTTTACTCACAAAATATCATTTCCTTACTCGTGGGGCTAGCTACAGCTTCAGACAGCACTCAAACACTTTTAAGGAATTCTGTTACTGTCTTGTCATCCGCTGAGACTTCTGATTCTTCCCATGCTTCAGGGTGCTGGGGAAAGGGGGCAGACCTCTGACCTGGTCNGACATATATAAGCCTATTTTGGCCTGCTTAGGCCTACCACAACGCTGGGTACCTATTCCTTTGCTTTTTGACAATATAGGTCTTGACTAGTGGACCCAGATATATTGGTTAAGAATTACAGAGAGCCTTTTGTTGCAACAGTCAATATCTGGCCTAAAGGCTGGTTTGTAGTAGAGGAGACAAGAGTGTTTTGCGGTAGAATGTGTAAAAGATGTTACTAAAAATATTTGGCAATGGATACATGCTGCACTAGGAGAGGTTTAGGCTGGATATTAGGAAATAATTCTTCAGTGAAAGGATGCTCAAACATTGGAATGATCTGCCCGGGGCAGTGGTGAAGTCATCATCACTGGAGGTGTTTAAGCAGTGTATGGACCTGGTGCTTAGAGACATGGTTTAGTGTTGACCCTTCAGTATTGGGGCAGAAGTTAGACTGCATTATCTTGAAGATTTTTTCCAATCTTGAAGATCTTTTCCAGTATTCTGTGATTCTGTTATTTATGAGCACTGGGGAAAATAAAACCACAAACCAAACCTCTCGAAATCTGGGACACCTGCCTGGGCACTAGAGATACCTGCGTATGGTCTGTTGGAAGCTGAGGTATCACAGGAACATCTCATGCGTAATACTACTTGTGACTTTTCACATTGATCTTTTCATGACATAACAGCACACTGATTTTTTTTCTTCCCTTCCCTTCC
>WBNM01001659.1:2063-19657 GCA_013399055.1 Ramphastos sulfuratus
AACCCAAACCCAAAGCAACCCAAAAATCCAAAGCAACCCACAACAACAAAAAAAAACCAAAACAACAAAACCACCACCACAAAACCAAACCAAACAAACAAAATAAAAGTCTTTTTATTCAGATATTTTGGAGCAAAAAAAATTACCCCAAACCAAAACCAAAAATGCAAACCACCACCAAAAAAAAAAAAAAAAAACCCAAAAAAGCAAACCCTAAACCAAACCCAAACAAATTAAAAAAGGCTTTTTATTCAGATTTTTTTTTTTTTAACACAAAGAAATTCCCCAATCCAAAATAAAAAAATCCAAACCAAGCAAACAAACAAACAAAAAAAAAATCCCAACCTAAAACAAAACCAAAGCAAACCCAAACAAACCCAAACCAAACAACAACAGAAAAAAAAAAAAACCTCCTATTTGAAAATGTAGTTTCCCACAGAACAGAAATGTCATCACCCAGATGCTTCCAAGAGGCTGGAAATCAGGAAAATGTTCCTCTGAGAGGGATGTGTTTGTCCAGAAGGGAAGTGTGGGACACTCCATTGTGCTTAGCTTGCTTAAAAGCAGCCTGGATGCAGCAGCAGGGAACCATTCCCTGCTCCTGCAGGGGCCAGATTCAAACAGCAGCTGGAGAGAAGGAGCTTGGATTGTCCCCATGCTAAAGGGATTGGCAAGGGAGGGGATTCTGCCCCTTTGCTCTGCTCTCCTCAGACCCCAGCTGCAGTCCTGGGTGCAGTTCTGGAGCCCCCAGCACAAGCAGGACATGGAAGTGTTGGAGCCAGTGCAGAGGAGGCCACAAAGATGCTGAGAGGGCTGCAGCAGCTCTGCTGTGAGGACAGGCTGAGAGAGTTGGGGCTCTGCAGCCTGGAGAAGAGAAGGCTTCCAGGAGACCTTAGAGTAGCCTTCCAGGATCTGAAGGGGGCTACAGGAAGGCTGGGGAGGGACTATTGACAAGGTCTTGCAATGCCAGGACAAGGGGCAATGGGTTTGAAGTGGCAGAGGGGAGATTGAAAGTGGATGTTAGGAGGAAGTTGTTTGCAGTGAGGGTGGTGAGACACTGGCACAGGTTGCCCAGGGAGGTTGTGGAGCACAGAATCACAGAATGTGATCAAAGATTACATTCTGTGATTCTGTGCTCCACAACCTCCCCGGAGGTGTTCAAGGCCAGGTTGGATGAGTCCTTGAGTGACCTATTCTAGTGGGAGGTGTCCCTGCCTATGGAACTGGCTGAGCTTTGAGGTCCCTTCCAACCTAAACCATTCTGTTGAGTTTAGAATGGTGGTGGTTAAAAAGCTGCTGGAGGAGAGCAATGTGGTGAGCAGAGCACTGGGGAGGTTGCTGCCTGCTTTGCCCTTCAGCCCAGTTTCCCAGTGGGAGCCTTGGATGTGCTTTTTCTCCCTTGAAAAGGCAAAGTGCCCTAAGCCCAGGAGCAGATCACAAGGTCACAGGAATGTTAAGGGTTGGAAGTGACCTCCACAGGTCATCAAGTCCAACCCCCCCCTGCCAGATGGCTATCAGAGAGCCACAGATTGCATTGGGTTGAAAGGGACCCTCAAAGGTCATCCTTGACCTAATGTGAGGTGTCCCTGCCCCTGGCAGGGGGGGTGGAATTAGATGATCCTTGTGGTCCCTTCCAACCCTGACTGATTCTGTCTTCTGCAAGCCCTCTGCACTCAGCAGGGACATCTCCAACTAGGTCAGGCTGCCCAGGGCCACACCAAGCAACATCTCTGCCCAAGAGGGAGGGCTGGGAAGGGATAGGTGTCCAGCTTGGTGTGGTTGGGGGTGGTGCAGAGCAGGGCACTTTGAGGATCAGTGTCCTTATTTTAGGAGCTGTTGCTCATCTCTGGTTCTTGCTGTTTGGGCTGCTTGCAAGGTGGGAAGGCTTTGGTAGCTCTTTGCCTCCTGCCATCAGCCTGGGCAGCTGAGCTGTTGGCTTTGAGGAATGTGAAGATGGTTTAGGAGTAAGATTCTTTTGTGAGCATGGTGTGGCCTTGTCCCCTGGGTATCTTGGCTCCAGGGGCCAGCAAGGCTCACCATAGAACCACAGAATGCATCGTGCTGGAAGGGACCCTCAAATGTCATCCTGTCCAACCCCCCCTGCAGTGAGCAGGGACATCTTGAACTAGAGCACTGTTGCCCCCCAACCTGTGTAGCTGGAGCATGGAACTGTGGGTGGGGAAAAGCTCAGCACTTGCCTGGCACCTCATGGCAGTGCTCATCTGGGCAGTGAAAGGGACAGGTCTTTGAGCTGTCCTTGTCCTGTGGTGGAGGTAAGCTGCTGCTCTGGGACAGGGATGTTGTGGATGCTCCCTCCCTGGAGGTGTCCAAGGCCAGATTTAACCAGGCCTTGAGTGACCTGTGCTAGTGGGAGGTGTCCCTGCCTATGGCAGGGGGTTGGAACTGGCTGATCCTTGAGGTCCCTTCCAACCTTCCCATTCTATGATGGGTTTGTCCCTTTGCTTGGTGAAACACTCCCTGGCAGGGCTCTGGAGTCCAGCTCTGCTGGCTCCTCTCCACCTGCCTGTGTAATAACTGAACTGCCTCCCTCCATGCTCCATCCCCTGTGCACAGCTCAGATCCATGGCTGGCCCCTCGTGTGGGGCACAGCTCACTGTCCCAGTGGCCATTTGCCAGCCACAGGGCATGCAGGCTGCAGGCCTGGCTCAGGTTGGAGCCCTGGGAACCTTTCTCTTTGCTTTTCTCCTCTCTGCTGAGCTTGTTTTGGCATGGTGAAAACCTATGGGTCAGGGCTGCACTTGGCCATGGGTGAGCCTCCAGCTTTTTGGGCATTTCCTGCTAGCAGCAGCCAGTGCTGGTGAGCAGCTGATGGACTTAGTGCACTCAGGCACCCACCCAGGGTGCTGCCAGCTTCCAGATGAGGTGAGAGGGCTCTGTCTGCTTTGGGGATGAGGATGTGGGGAGCAGGGATGTGTCTGTGGTTTGACTGGGAATTGGGATGGGATGTTTGGGGATGGAGCCCTTTTCTACTTGGGCACTGAGAGCCCCTTAAAGCTGAAAGTGCCTGGAGCCACAATCTGCACAGCCACTCCCTCTGCCTGGGGATACTTTTTTTTTTTTCTTTCTTTTTTTTTTTTGCAAAATCTGCAATTTAGAAGAATAAAAATCTGGTCCTGACCTCCGGAAGGATTAGAACTATCAGGCAAAAGCATTTTTCTTCCATGGGACCGAACTAAATGTTCCTATTCCCATTGTTCCCAGAACAATGAAGTCCTCATAAATGAATTGAGGCAAGAGAGGTGGGGAGGGAAGGGGAAGATGGGGGGGGGGGGTAATTCTCCATACATTTAAAATGGAGCCACAAGCCAACATATAAAAAAAAAAAAAAAAGGCAGGAAATTCGGAGCTAGAGCTCAGACTTGCTCAGAGCCATGCAGAAAACGAGCTCCTGGCGGCGGCTGGCGAGGGAGCTGCCACTTGGGATTTCCTGGCTTTCTCCCCCACTTTGTTGCAGAGTAAACACCACTTGGTTGAGGAAAGAGGAGAAGGGAGGGCTGGTGAGGAGCAGACCCAGCTTCGTTTGCTTCCCTCCTGGTTTCTGTCCAAAATGAAGTCATTAAAGAATGAGTCCCTCCGGGCCCAGAGGCACCGCAGAGCCGTGGATGGGAGCAGGCTGGAGGCTTGGCCCCAGGCACCTGGCAGTGGACATGATGCTGCAGATGCCACATGATGATGATGGAGCCAGTGGGCAAGGTGCAAGCCCAGGGGTCCTGTGTGCAATGAGCAGGGAGAAAGCTGCAGGGAATGGTGGTGGTTGATGATGTGCTCGTGGTGGAGCTGCTGGTGGGGCTGGTGATGTGTGCTGGTGAGGCTGCTGCTCTTGTGTGCTGCACAGCAGCATCCCTGGTTGTCCAGGGAGCTCTAAAGCATCCAAGAAGACCACAGCTGGGGCCTCACTGCTCTTCAGTGCCAGGTCCCTCAGCAGAGGCTGTACCCAGGAGCTGTTTGAGGCCACTTTGCTGTTCTGGTGTTGTCACTGTTGGCCTGGGAACCAGGAGCTGATCTCTTAGGAGATGCTGAGCAACCTCTGCTAATGGCCGGAGATGAGCTGAAGCAGGTCTGGGAGCAGCTTGCTCTTCCCTCACGAAGAATTCCAGCCCCAGAATATTCCATCTAAGCCTCAACTTGATAGAATGAGAGGAAACAGCCTCACCTGAGACTAGGGAGCAGAGCCCAACCCTCACCTCCTTTCAGGGGGCTGTAGGGAGCAATGAGGTCTCTCTTCAGCCTCTATTTCTCCAGACTAACCTCCTGCAACTCCCTCAGCAATGAGGTCACCTCTCAGTCTCTTTTTCTCCAGGCTCAACCCCCCCAGTTCCCTCAGCTGGGAACTGCTGCTCAGCTGCTCCTCCCCAGCCCTATTCTCCAGACCCTTCCCCAGCTTTGTTGCCCTTCTCTGAACCTGCTGCAGCCCCTCAGTGTCCTTCTTGGAGCAAGGGGACAGAAAATGACTCCCTACTGAACCCAGGATTCAGGGTTCACAGCTGCTGAGTACAGGGGGACAATCTCTGCCCTGGTCACACTTTGGTGCCCCTGGATTGGTGGAACTCAGGAGTGCCCACACAATTTGGTGCCCCTGGATTGGTGAAACTCAGGAGTGCCCACACAGTTTGGTGCCCCTGGATTGATGGAACTCAGGAGTGCCCACACAATTAGGTGCCCCTGGATTGATGGAACTCAGGAGTGCCCACACAGGCACCAGCCCCTGGATTGGTGGAACTCAGGAGTGCCCACACAGTTTGGTGCCCCTGGATTGGTGGAACTCAGGAGTGCCCACACANCTGTTCTGGTGTTGTCACTGTTGGCCTGGGAACCAGGAGCTGATCTCTTAGGAGATGCTGAGCAACCTCTGCTAATGGCCGGAGATGAGCTGAAGCAGGTCTGGGAGCAGCTTGCTCTTCCCTCACGAAGAATTCCAGCCCCAGAATATTCCATCTAAGCCTCAACTTGATAGAATGAGAGGAAACAGCCTCACCTGAGACTAGGGAGCAGAGCCCAACCCTTACCTCCTTTCAGGGGGCTGTAGGGAGCAATGAGGTCTCTCTTCAGCCTCTATTTCTCCAGACTAACCTCCTGCAACTCCCTCAGCAATGAGGTCACCTCTCAGTCTCTTTTTCTCCAGGCTCAACCCCCCCAGTTCCCTCAACTGGGAACTGCTGCTCAGCTGCTCCTCCCCAGCCCTATTCTCCAGACCCTTCCCCAGCTTTGTTGCCCTTCTCTGAACCTGCTGCAGCCCCTCAGTGTCCTTCTTGGAGCAAGGGGACAGAAAATGACTCCCTACTGAACCCAGGATTCAGGGTTCACAGCTGCTGAGTACAGGGGGACAATCTCTGCCCTGGTCACACTTTGGTGCCCCTGGATTGGTGGAACTCAGGAGTGCCCACACAATTTGGTGCCCCTGGATTGGTGAAACTCAGGAGTGCCCACACAGTTTGGTGCCCCTGGATTGATGGAACTCAGGAGTGCCCACACAATTAGGTGCCCCTGGATTGATGGAACTCAGGAGTGCCCACACAGGCACCAGCCCCTGGATTGGTGGAACTCAGCAGTGCCCACACAGTTTGGTGCCCCGGGATTGGTGGAACTCAGGAGTGCCCACGCAATGTGGTGCCCCTAGATTGATGGAACTCAGCAGTGCCCACACAGTTTGGTGCCCCGGGATTGGTGGAACTCAGGAGTGCCCACGCAATGTGGTGCCCCTAGATTGATGGAACTCAGCAGTGCCCACACAGGAGTGCTCAGAGCAGAGGAGAGCACTTGTCTGGAAGGCAGAGGCTCAGAGCAATGCCAAGGTGCCAAAGCACCCCTTAGGATGCACCGACTCGGGGCACAGCTGCGGCGGCTGCCGAAGGCACCATCATGAGCAGGAGCTGGACTATGTTTTGCCCAGGGCTTGACCTTTTCCCCACCTCTCTCTGCTCCTCCTGCAGCTGCCAGTGCCCATTGCTGTGTTCTTCTTGCTCTACAAGGAGCGGATGGTGCCCTGCTTTGGCAGCAGCAGCCACCCACTGCTGTCAGCCGACGAGCTGGCGCTGGAGACGCGGCCCACGGACAAGGACGAGCTCCCCTCCACCCTGCAGAGAGCACAGGCAGCAGCAGGAGGTGAGCTGCACCTTCCTCTTGGGGCTCTGCAGCCCTAGCTGTGAGTGCCCCCACTGAGGTTTCACAAGTGAGATCCATCACCATTGGCCAAGGAGGGAAACTCTGCACAAGGGGAACATGGGTGAAACTCCACTCAGTTTGGTGCCCCTGGGTTGGTGGAGCTCAGGAGTGCCCACACAATTTGGTGCCCTTGGGTTGGTGGAACTCAGGAGTACCCACACAATTTGGTGCCCCTGGGTTGGTGGAGCTCAGGAGTGTTGACACAATTTGGTTCCCCTGGAATGATGGAACTCAGGAGTGCCCACACAGTTTGGTGCCCNCCAGGGATGAGGCTTCCACCACCTCCCTGGGCAACCTGTTCCAGTCTCTCACCAACCTCATGCTGAAGAACTTCCTAACATCCAGTCTGACTTTCCCCATTCCCATCCAGAACAAGGGATGATGGTTTCAAACCAAGAGAGGAGATTCAGACTGGAGAGAAGGGAGAAATATTTGACACTGAGGGTGGTGAGAGCCTGGCCCAGGTTGCCCAGAGAGATAAGAGATGCCCCATGCCTGGCACCATTGCAGGTCAGGTTGCTTGGGCTCTAGTTGCAGGGAGGTTGGACTGGATGAGCTTTGAAGGTCCCTCCCCACCCAAGCCAGTCTGAGATTGTATTCTGTGCCCCCAGGCTGCATTTTTCCACACTGTCCTAAAACCTAAGCTGGACTCCCAAGTCACTGAAGCAGATGGGAGAGTTGTGCCACTTCAGGATTTGAGCTGGCTGCTCTGAGTGCTCCCATTTCAGCCTGGCCATGGTGCTGCAGAGCACTGATTGTCACCAAGCTGAAAGGGCTAAGGGCACTGCCCTTGTTTGGAAGGGCAAAGTTAAGCTCCAGCCTTAGTTTGCTCTTGAGCTACACCTTGGTGTGGGGACAATAGTGACATTGTTCTTTGCTACCCAAGAGAAACTTATCCGAGGCAGCTCTTAAGGTCCTGGCTTAGGGTTCTCAGAGGAGTGTTTGGTGTTGTTACAGAGGAGTGTTTGGTGTTGTTACAGAGGAGATGGCTTTGCCTGAACGACAAAAGGGCACTCTAAAGAGCACTTGAAGCTGGAAGCAGTTAGAGATGTGGTGAAGTGCTGCAGGGAGGGATCCTGAGTGCCCCAAATGGGTCTGATAGCATTTCCCTTAGCTCAGGCACTGCTGCCTTCTTTCCTCAGCCCAGTTGCCCTTTTTTCATACAACCCACTGGAGCTTCCCTTTCTCCAGATCTTCCTCTGAAATGTTGTTGAGACCAATCCTTAGAGAAGCAGGAGGGTTGGAGGCCAACTGCTGCTACCTTTGAGGGACACATCTGTGCTGGCAAACCCCCTCCTTCCCCATGGGCATAGTGAGAATTCCATCTTTGCCATGCAGGAGCCACTCTCACCTGTGCAGGTCTCCAGGTACCATTCCCTCACCACCTGCATATCCCAGAGGGCTGTGAGTTAAACATGAGGACAGAAGAATTGGGAATTCCTGGGGTCCTGAGCCCCCCACCTTTCTGAAGCTGTCTCAAGGAGGTGACACTAACTGTGTTTGCCAGCCCAAAGTTGCCTTGTTCAGTTAAATATCTCTCTGAGGAGTGACCCTGCAGCTGGAGATGTCCCTGCTGACTGCAGAGGGGTTGGACAAGATGACCTTTGAGGGTCCCTTCCAACAATCTGTGAGTGACAGCTACCCTGGGCAGGACTTCCCTGCGTGGTGGTAGCAAGGATGAGGAGCTCTGTGCTTATTTCTATCGATTGTAAGAGTGGGGCCAGCAGTGTGGAGCTCCTGAATGGGAAATAGGAGCACAGTAAGAGCAGCAGTGAGTATCTTGGAGAGCTAAGATGCCAGTCTGTGGCCAGCAGCCCACCAGCATGTCCATCTCCCTTCTGAAAGCTTCCAGGTGGGTACAGACAGAGGTCGTGCAGCAGTTGTTAGCAGTTGTTCACCACCCCCTCCCACCATGACTCTCTGTCCTGCAGCTGAGCACAAAACAAATGCCCATTGTGGGCTGGCAACCACCCCAGCCCCAGGGGGGACCTTCCAAGCTAAGTTTGCTTTGCATTGTTTTCCACCAGGTCACGATGACTTATTTAGCTGCTGCCAAAGCAAAAACTTCAGAGGGGCTTCTTACACCTACTACGCAGTCCACATCACTGGGGCTCTTGTTCTCTTCATGACTGATGGCATTGTGGTGAGTTCAGCTGATGGAGGGACCTTGGCTGGGGCAAAGCTCTGTGGCTTTCTTCCTTCCAAATCACTCCTACCAGCCCTAAACCCAACAGGTGTCCTCTGCCTGCAGTGGGCTGGACCTGAGGGTCTGCCTGCACAGCCTTCTGGGTCCTGAGGTAGCTCCTTCAAAGCTAATCAAGGTCAGGCTGATTATGTGCCCTGCTTTTTTGGGAGGGTTTGTGGCTTCTCCTAGGCTCTGTGGTGTTGCAGATGGATTGCTGTTGCCACTAACCTGGGCAGCTGAGAGCTGGAGCTGTGGTGTCTACTTGTGTGCAGTGCCCTTTCTTCTGGCTTCAGCCAAGAGGCAGCAACAGCTTTGTTTGATGTCACAAGGGTGGATGAGTCCCCTGAGCCCTCAAAACCCAAGATGAGAGGATGTCTGTGCTCAGTGGTGCCCAGGGGGACAAACTTGGACACAGGAAGTTCCATCTAAACCCGAGGGGGAACTTCTTGAGGGTGCTGGAGCCCTGCAGCAGACTGCCCAGAGAGGTTATGGAGTCTCCTTCTCTGAAGAGCTTCCAAATCTGCACGTTGTGATCCTGGGCAAGCTGCTGTGGGTGCCCTGCTTTAGCAGGAGGGGTTGGACTGAGTGATCTGCAGAGGTCCTTTCCAACCCTCACCATGCTGGGCTTGTTTAGTGCTGGTACAGTCTCTGTGGTGACCTGGCAGCATGTCCTGGCCAGGTGGCACTTCTGTCCAGCTGAGGAAGGCTTGCTCCTGGCTGGCAAGTTGCTGCTCTTTGTTCTTTGACAGCTTTATTTCAATTCCCCTCACGGTCAGACACTGCTGGGTCTTAAACAGGTCACCAAAACTAAAGTCCTGAAAGATGAGTAGAGGTTACACGAGGCAGCTGACAGATAACAGGAACTTCCCAGGGCCTCCATCTTCAAGGATGATCAACTTTGGATGATTAATGGGATAGGTTTGGAGAGTCTGCAATCCCAGAAAGCTGAGGCAGCCTGCAGGGAAGAAACATCTCTACAGTTAAGCCCCTGACATGCCTTTTACCCAGTCCTGAAAGGGCAGGACTAACCAGCAGGAGAGCTGAAGTTCTGTGTTCCGCTGCTGGTGGAAGCCTTCCTGCAGCTGCAACCCCCTGGGAACAAAGTTCATTGAGACAGAGGTGGTGGTGGGGGGGGTGGTCACACTCTTGTGGCTTGTTGAGGGCCAGGCTGAAGATGCAAAGCCTGGAGGTCATCAGGTGGATGTGGCATCCTGCTTGGCTTTCCCTGCAGGGAGAGTACTCAGGCTTCATCTACAGCTACGCAGTGGAGGAGCCTCTGTCGGTGGTGCACAAGGTGGCTGGATACCTGCCCAGCCTCTTCTGGGGCTTCATCACCCTGGGCAGGCTCATCTCCATCCCCGTGTCCTACCGCATGAAGCCAGCAACCATGGTCTTCATCAACGTGGTAAGGCTTGGCCCTGCTGTGTCTGCCTTCACAGTGCTCTGCGGGAGAGAGTGGGGTTGGGGCTGGGGCTGGAAGGGACCTTAAAGTTATCACTGACTCACAGCCACACCCAGGCTGGCAAAGCCCCTCAGGAGCACCAAGTCCAACCTACAAGGTGCACCTAAGTCAATCCCAAGTGAGTGCCCCAAGCACCACATCCAAACCACCCTGAAACACAGCCAGGCTGGGTGACTCCACCACCTCCCTGGGCAGCTCATCCCAGTCCCTGACCACTCTCTCCATGAACTTCTTCCTGATGTCCAATCTAAACCTCCCCAGCCTCAGCTTGAGGCCATTCCCCCTTGTTCTGTCTCCAATTCTCTGTGAGCAGAGCGCAGCAGCAGCCTCTCCACAATGTCCCTTCAGATAGCTGTAGACANGCAGTGCCCAAAACTGTACACAGCACTCAAGCTGTGACCTCACCAGAGCTGAGCCTGAGGGCACAATCACCTCCTTGCTCTGCTGGCCACAGCATTTTTAATCCAAGCCAGGATGCTTTTGGCCTTCTTGGCCACCTGGGTACACTGGTGTGGTCTTCTAGTTCCTACCCCCCTGCAGTGAGCAGGGACACCACTTACTAGACCATGTCAGCCAAATGTGTAGAGCTGGTGGACTTGCTCCAGATCTTGCTCTGCAGCCCTGTCCCTGCACACTTACAGCTGACTCTGATGCAGAAGGCAGCCAAGACTTTGCTACTCGATGGTGCTGCCTTCCTGAGCTTGCTCCTCAGATTTGTGAAAGCACCCAGGAGAGGAAATGCTCTGAAGTTGTGTCAGGGGAGAGTTAGGTTGGAGATTAGGAAAATTATATTTACTCAGAGAGTGGTCAGGGATTGGCACAGGCTGCCCAGGGAGGTGGTGGAGTCCCCATCCCTGGAGGTGCTCAACAAAACCTGTGGGCATGGCACCTGGGGACATGGTTTAGTGGCTGCAGGGATGCTGGGCTGCAGGTTGGACTCAATGGAGTTCTTTTCCAAGCAAAATGATTCCATGACTCCACTTAAAGGCCACAGCAGTGGTGTCAGGCAAGGGCAAAACTTCCCTTGAGTGACACTGAGCCCTCTGTGCAGTGCTGGCTCCTCGGTGCTGCTGGGTGTAGGAAAGTACAGCAGCTCCTGCAGTCATTTCAGCACTCCCCTATGGATTTAGGGTAACCCCAGCAGCTCTGGTGGACCTCCAACCACCCACAGCTGGGGGCTCAACGACTCACAAGGACTAACTCGAGCTGCTCTTGCAGAGCTCCCTCTGCTGATTCTGTGCTGTGCAGAATTGGGTGCAGCTGGGATGGTTTTGCTCTGAGTTGTAGGCTGAAGGAGCCAGAGGATGAGGCAGGGTGGTTGAAATCTTGTTGGTGCTTTGGCTCTACTCCTGTGCCTGGTTCCTGAGTGGTTAACAAGAGAGGCTTAATTCTTTAACCTGCTTAATAAGGCTGATTAGTGACTGAGATGTGTAAGCACTGTGGAATCTGCAGAGAAAAAAGAGGTTTTTCAGCTGTATTCTTCAGTCTCTACCTCATGATGTTGAGCAGATGAATTGTAGAGAGTCACTTTCCATCCCCTCACTCCAAGAAGGACATTGAGGGGCTTGAGCAGGTCCAGAGAAGGGCAAAAAAAGCTGGGGAAGGGTCTGGAGAACAGGGCTGGGGGAGCTGGGGGTGTTTAGTGGCTTAAAGAGGAGGCTGAGGGCAGACCTCATTGCTCTCTACAGCTCCCTGCAAGGAGGCTGGAGCCAAGTGGGGTTGGGCTCTTCTCTCAAGGAACAAGTGACAGGACAAGAGGAAATGGTTTTAAGTTGCACTAGAAGAAGTTTAGGTTGGGAATTAGGAAAATTTTATTTCCTCAAAGAGTGGTCAGGGATTGGCACAGGCTGCCCAGGGAGGTGTCCCTGTGGCAATGGCACTTGAGGCCATGGTGGTGCTGGGTTGATGGTTGGGCTGGGTGACCTTAGAGGTCTTTTCCAGCCTTCCTGGTTGTGTGATAGAGCACCAACCTCTTCCCTGTAAAGGCAGGTGGATTTTACTGGGTTGCTCCCTTCAATTTTCCAGACTATGATCATTTTTCAGGGAAACTTTTGTTTTCCAGACCAGGAATAAACCACCCCAGACCCTTCTGCAGCTCAACTTTTTGCCTTCCCACTGACTCTGTGGCTGTTGTTCGCAGGTTGGAGTCCTGATTACCTTCCTCCTGCTCCTCATCTTCTCCTCCAGTGTTGTCTTCTTGTTTGTGGGGACAGCATCCCTGGGGCTGTTCCTCAGCAGCACCTTCCCCAGCATGCTGGCCTACACTGAGGACATCCTGCAGTACAAAGGTGAGCTGGGATTTGGGCTGGCTTGGAGGGGCAGGTGGGTGCTGAAGGTTGGAGCTCAGATACCATCACACCTAGCAGCTCCTTCCCTCCTCAGGTGTGCTTAGGAGGCCTGGAAGAAAGATCTGCTGTTGGACCTGGTGTTTATTCAACAAACCACCAGCCCAGCGTGCTCAAGGCTCCATCCAACCTGGCCCTGAACACCTCCTGGGAGGGGACATCCACACCCTCCCTGAGCAATCTGTGCCAGTGCCTCTCCACCCTCACTGGAAAGAATTTCTTCCTAATCTCCAGTCTCAATCTGCCCTCCTCAAGCTCCAAACCATTGTCCCTTGTCTCCATTGCACCAAGCCCCAGTGTCATTGTCCTAATAGCTTCCACAGGCAGGAGTTCCTGCAGCTGTAGGGCTCTCAGGGGCTGAGAGCAACATCTGCTGTAGAGGCTGACAGTGGAGCTAGCTTTGAAAACACCATCCAGATGATCAGGGAACTGAAACTCCTTGAGTGTGGCCAGCTCTTAGAGGAGTCTCCACCAACTTTCTTCTCTGGGTTAGCAAGACAGAAGAACAAAAGGGACTTCTGACTGGGGCTTGTAGTGCCCAGCACAGGAAGGACATTGAAGTGTTGGAGCCAGTCCAGAGGAGGCCACCAAGATGCTCAGAGGGCTGCAGCAGCTCTGCTCTGAGGACAGGCTGAGAGAGTTGGGGCTCTGCAGCCTGNGTGAAAATCTGTCCAACAAGAATAAACATCACCTGTGCCAACCAGCCACAGAACAGGAGGTGTGTTTGGAGCTTAAAAACCTTTACCTCTCTGCACTTCAGCAGCTTGGAAGAGGCCTTCCCAACACTAGATGGGCACAAACATGAGTATTTGTAAATTTTGCATGGGCAGGGCTATGAAGTGGGCAATTTAAAGGAGTTACAGGTGGGTCCTGCTGGCTGCTTCACCCAGCATCACCTCCACTTTCTTTGCAGGCTGTGCCACAACTGTGCTAGTGACTGGAGCTGGGATTGGAGAGATGGTGCTGCAGCTGCTGGTGGGATCGGTGAGTGTGGATGAGGCATGCCCCAGACTGACTGCAGCCTGACAGCAGAAACCTTAATCCAGGAGCTGGACAGTTGCTGGGAACAGGTTGCCCAGGGAAGTTGTGGATGTCCCCTCCCTGGAGGTGTCCAAGGTCAGGCTGGATGCAAGCCTTGAGCAACCTGGGCTAGGGGGAGGTGTCCCTGCTTGTGGCAGGGAGGTTGGAACTGGATGAGCTTTAAAATCCCTTCCAACCTAAACCATTCTTGCAATGCCAGGACAAGGGGCAATGGGTTTGAACTGGCAGAGGGAAGATTTAGACTGGATGTTAGGAAGAAGTTCTTTGCAGGGAGGGTGGTGAGACACTGGCACAGGTTGCCCAGGGAGGTTGTGGAGCACAGAATCACAGATCTTTGATCACATTGGGTGATTCTGTGCTCTACAACCTCCCTGGAGATGTTCAAGGCCAGGTTGGAGGAGGCCTTGAGTGACCTGTGCTAGTGGGAGGTGTCCCTGCCTATGGCAGGGGGTTGGAACTGGATGATCCTTGAGGTCCCTTCCAACCTTCCCATTCTATGATTCTATGATTCTGTGACCCCTTGAGCTATCAAACAGCAAAGCTCTTACTGATGCTAGTGAGGTGTCTGAGTGCTGAGGCCATTTCTGCTCCAGCTGATTTCTCTTTTTTCCCCCCTCCCATTGCAGATTATACACGATCAGGGCAGCTACAGTTTCCTGGTCTGTGGGATGATCTTTGGAGGTTTGGCCTTTACCTTCTATGCTCTGCTCTTGTTTTTCCACAGGATGTACCCTAAGCCCTCTTCAGGTAAGAACCCAGCAGCCCTCAGCCCTGCTTTATAATGAGAGGAAGAGTGGCACAGGGCTCTGATACACAAGCAGGGTGCAGCCCTTCAGCAAAATGCAAGGAAATGTTTCTCCTACTGCTGCTTCCTGGCCCCTCTTCCTGCTTTGACTTTGCCCACAAAGCCTTGGCAGCCACAGCTTGGGGTTTGCTTTGGTGTTGTGGTTTGGTTGTTTTTTTTTTCCTTCTGTTGGAGAAGCAGAAAAGAAAGGGAAAAAAAAAGAGGAAAACAGGGAATGGTTGTGTGGATTGCAGAGGAAGGAGACAGCACAGGGCAGGCTGGCTGGGAAAGCTCTGCCTGCAGGGTGAGCAGGACTGAGTGCTCCTAGCACAGGCTGCACAAGATTCCCTCTGTGTTCCCTGGCTAAAATCCAGGGAACAAGCAGGTCTGCTATGCAAAGGCAGCTGTCAGGCTCTGAGAAGAGCCTCCCTGATAGAAGATTTCTCTCTGGCATCACCTCAGCCTGCATGTGCTGCTTGGTTTTCTTCTCTCAGAGCAAGGATTTCTGTGCCGAGGCTCCAGGCTGTGACCTCAATCTTCTGTTTGCATTTAGAACCACAAAAGGAGCTCTGGGTGACAAGGGGGGAAAAAAAGTGTGTCCAGGTCACTGGACCTGGAGGCCTTTCTTCCATGACCCATGGTGGGTGTCAAGAAGAAAGGGTCAGGCTGTGATAAGGGTGAGCTCAGGCCAATGGGTACAAACTGGAAGCCAGGAAGTTCCACCTCAACATGAGGAAAAACTTCTTAGGTGTGAGGTTGCTGGAGCCCTGGAGCAGGCTGCCCAGAGAGGTTGTGGAGTCTCTTTCTCTGGAGACTTTCTGGCTGTGTTCCTGTGTGACCTGCCCTGGGTGATCCTGTTTTAGCAGGGAGGTTGGACTGGATGATCTCCAGAGATCACTTCCAACCTGTACCATTCTCTGATTCCAAGACCAAAGAAGCAAACCACCTCATGTGGTGGGTGACAGAGCAGCCACACCCCAGTGACTTTTTAGCTGTACATTCCAACTCAAACCTGCCTATGGCAGGGGGTTGGAACTAGATGATCCTTGAGGTCCCTTCCAACCTTACCATTCTATGAAACCTTTTCTTTTAAAACTCAGTGGAGTCTGAGCCATTCAGGTCAAGTATTCAATGTCCATTTTTCAGATGTGGATGAAGCCTCACCTGACAAACCAGCAGCCATGGATGACACTGGGCAGTATCAACGTTAAAGAAGTGGCCAAGCTCCAGCCAAGCAATAAAACCAAGCCACCAACTGAAGCATTAATGTTAAGGATGATTTCAGATGTAATGGACTGAGTCATGCAAGTTGTCTGCAATCAAAAGCACCTTAGGTTGGGTAAGTCAGAATCAAGGCAACATCCTCAAGCACCACATTGAGCTAAGCACAAGCTGCCCACCTCACGGGTACCAAACAGAGATTGGCAGCAGCAGATGGACCCTGTGTCTGCAGGGGATGGCAGGGATGAGGGGACAAGAGGTGCTCCTGGAAATCAACTTTCTCACCAGTTGAGGACAGAGGGTGAGAAGGAAGAAGCAGCTGCTCCTGGAAATGAACTTTCTCAGCAGTGGGGTTGGCAGAGAGGAGGTTCTCTATTTCGTGTCGTGACTGAAGATCTCCTGGCTCAGGCACTGAACTCCAGAGATCTTTTGGCCTCTTACACAGGATCCCTACAGTTCACAGCACAATACTGGGTTTGAATTCATTTCAGTTTTCTACAACAGACTCCATGGCACCTCCATGTCTACTTCCAAAGAAGGGGGGGGGGTAAAAAAGTGACCCAAGTGGCAGCAGCCACCAAGTGCAGACCTGTAGCAGGACCCATCTGTGGACCTGTCTGCCTTTGCACAGTTGATTCCTGTATATTTACACAGCATCAGACACCTTCACTGAGACAGTGTCTTACTCAGCATGCTAGGGCCTCTTGATTATTAAAATCATTTGCTTTTTTTTTTTTTTCTTTCATTTTTTTTTAAGTCAAGAATGAGTTGTGCTGAAGTTTCTGTTAGGGTTGGTTTGGGTTTTTTTTTTTTGCTTTCACTCAGTTTTCAGCTGCTGCAGCTACAGTGGGTGTTTTTTTTTGTTTTGGTTTGGGTTTTTTGGGGTTTTTTAGGGTGGTTTGGGTTTGGTTTTTTTTAGCTTCCAGTCGAAGCTTAAACCAAGGAGGTTGGTTGGGAGCCAACCTCCAGCTGCTTGATCTGTGCAATATTTTAACTGGTGCCTTCTAAGGTACTCACATAACCCACGCATGACCTGTTCCAAGCTGAGAAGAAAGGACTGGTTTTAGAGGAGTGGAAAGCTACCTACACCTAGTTCTTGAGTGATGGGACAGGGCCTAGTTTTGCTTGAACTGCTGTATGTGGATGTACATATGGACCTGTGTATAGAAAGCAGTGTTTAATTAAAGGTGATTGTAGATTCTCAGCACGACTGCGCTCTGCTAACTTCAGCTGCTTCTGGCCAAGGCTATCAGCTACCACCTGCACCAGTTCAGGGGTGCACAGAATGGTTTGGGTTGGACGCGCCCTAAAAGATCAGCCAGCTCCCACCTCCCTGCCACAAGCAGGGACATCTCCCACCAGCCCAGGTTGCTCAAGGACTCACCCAGCCTGGCCTTGAACACCTGCAGGGAGAGGGCATCCACAACCTCCCTGGGCAACCTGTGGAAGTCTCTCCCCACCCTCACGGGCAAGAATTTCTTCCTCAGCTCCAGTCTCAATCTGCCCTCCTCAAGCTTCAATCTATTCCCTCTCATCCTCTTACTTTTCACCTTAGAGGTTGGAAGGAACCTCCAGAGATCATCCAGTCCAACCCTCCCCTGCCAAGCAGGATCCCCCAGGGTAGTTCACACAGGAATGCATCCAGGTGGGTTTGGAAAGCCTCTAGAGAAGGAGACTGCACAACCTCTCTGGGCAGCCTGCTTCAGGGCTCTGTCACCCTTCACTGGAAAGAATTTTCTCCTCATGTTGAGGTGAAACCTTCTCTGTTCCATTTTGTAGCTTATTGCTGCTGCCCACCAAACAGAGCTTGATCCCAGCCACTTGCCCCCCACCCCTCAGCTATTGGTACCCATTGATCAGATCACCTCTCAGCCTGCTCCAGAGAGAAGTGGTGGTGGTGAATTACCCTTGTAGAGAGTCCTCAAACTCTGCACTTTAACAGCTCTTCACCTTCAACTGATTTTAGCATTTCTGTTTGTCCATGCAGTAGTCTCTTACCTTCCATCTTCACAGGTTAATTTCTTACCACTCCAGGATGGGAAGAGCTGTAGAAAGAGTCTCAAGGCTGTAGAATTGACTCAGTGTTCCTAAAGCTGAGAAGTGCACCTCAACATGAGAAGGAACTGCTTGACTGGAAGGGTCCCAGAGCCCTGGCACAGGCTGCCCAGAGAGGCTGTGGAGTCTCCTTCTCTGGAGCCTTCCAAGGCCTGTCTGGATGTGTTCTGTGTGCTCTGAGCTGGATTGTCTGGTCCTGCTCTGGCAGGGGGGGTTGGACTCGATCTCCTGAGGTCCCTTCCAGCCCCTAACATCCTGTGAGGTGGGCTGATGGTTTAAACTCAAAGAAGGAGATTTACAGGCTCACAGGATGGCAGG